>WHWC01000038.1:0-30572 GCA_019426215.1 Buddleja alternifolia | reverse complement strand
ACTTCGGCCGAAAATTCCTTAAGTCGATTCACTATGTAACCATAGGAGATTAACCGACTGGCTAATGTCAGAGATAAATTCCTCTCGATTCTCACGTGCCTTACTACGTAAGACGTGCATGTCTGAGTTTGCCCATATTCGATCATCTAAAGTGATCATGTAACAAATCAAGAACATGCGCGGTTACGCATAAGACATCCAATGGAATCTTAGGTCCATAAGGATTACTCTTATACTACAAGACCACTGGAAGTTCCACATTCGACTGGGAATCCATTTTAGGAACTTCCATGGGGTTCTTCAGTTTGCCCATTACCACAATCGCAACCGCCATATATGCATTGGCTTTCACCGTTCCAGTATCTATGGAACGAGATACACTTCTCCCAGAGTATGTATCATTTGAGCAAGTCTTTTGCGTTGCATCGATATCCCTTTATCTCGATGAACCCTTTTACGACTTAGAACAATGTTTAAAGATCACAGTCTTTGAGACATATTCTATCATTGCCACACTCAATGTGCAATGATGTCCCATAGCTATGTGTGATCCTTCGGAATTTTATTCTAAGCCAAAGTAAAAACTAATTTAAGAATAAAGATATGCCACACATATAAAAGAGACTGACTTTATTTATAAGAAAACGATTGTTCAACTCTAGAGTTACCATTACAAAGAATGGCGCCCATATTGGTGCCCCTGGCGCTAACTCTAACAGAAATTCCACCTAAGTAAATCGAAAGAAATCATCTACTCTCACTAAAGTATAATTTTTACAGCTCACACTGATCGTTTGAACAGGTCCAAACAGATCCATGTGAAGTAGTTCAAGTATTCTAGAGGTACATAGATGAGTTTTTCTCTTAAAAGAAGATTTAACTTGTTTGCCCATTTGACAAGCGTCAAAAAGGCGATCCTTGTGAAATGGTCCTTTTAGTAATCCCTCTACAAGATTCAGATTTATAAGTTGAGAGGTTGTCTTAAAGTTGAGGTAATTCATTTTTCTATGTCATAACCAACCCGTTTTAGATTTATTTTTGGCAACAAAACCTGTTGGGTTGTTATCCATTGTTGAACTCCAATTTACCAAATATACGTTGTTTGTTCTTTTACCTTTCAATTTAGTAGACTTAGTCTTAGTGTCATTATATAGCAACAGTCGCTTGAGAATATGACTTCAAAGCCTTTATCACAAAATAGACTTATGCTTAATAAATTGTGCTTCAGACCCGCAACATAATAAACATCACTTATCATGATGTTCCCTCTATGCACAGTACCTATACCTTTGGTTTTACCTTTGGATTTGTCACCAAATACAACCTGAGGACCATTAGTAGCTCGATAGTTGATTAATAGATCCTTAGAACCAGTCATGTACCTTGACGATCCACTGTCGAAGTACCAAACATGTATCGGCTCTAGCTCTAGGTACCTCAGGAGACGCTTGAACATGTCTAGCCATGAGACAAATATCTGCTGAGTCATCCACTAGCTCATCATCACTACTCTCCTCTAAAGACTCCAAATCTTCAGGTGCGAACGCTGGTTCTGATTCCGCTAGCAAACCTTGTTAACAAAGGTCACTCCTAAATTGGTTTCTATCCACGTAATCCCGCCTTGAGGGCTTAGGTACATTTGGATAAGGGCAATTTACCTAATAGTTCCCTGGTTTCCTGCAATTATAACAAAGATTAGTTTTCATCTTTTATTCATTTGTTAACCTTGCATTGTGTGGTTTTATGACCATGGGTGTTGAGAGATTCTGCTGATTAGACGCTTGCAACTGAATCGGCCGCTAAAGAAGAAGGTGTATAATATTGAGGCGCTTGATACTGTTGTTGTACTGGAGTGGGCATTTGATATGAACTCTGTCCTTGATACTTAGGATTATTTCCTTTCTTTTCATAGCTTAAGAACTTTCTGAATCTATTTAGAAGCGCTAGTTCCTCTTCCTCACTGATATCTGAAACCTTTCCTTTTTTACCCAATTTACCCTTGATTGATGCTACGACCGCTCCAGACTAAATTACTGGACTGCTCCCAACGTCACTAGCTGAATTCAACTCAAACTCAAATGCTTTGAGTTCTGAAAAGGCGTCTTCTGGACTTAGAAGATCCAACATATTAGATTCTCTCATCGGTGTTGTCTTCATCAAAAATCCACTAGGTAGACTTCTGAAAATCTTAACCACCATTTCTCTATTTTGCAAGTCCATTCCCAACGATGTAAGTTCCATAACAGAGTTGTGAATCTTATGTCCAATGGCTCTAGTGTCTCGTTAGGCAACATCTTAAAACCATTAAACTTTTCTTTGGCGATTGAAAGTTTGTTTTCCTTGATTTGTGCTGAACCGCCACAAATTGTGGCTAACTTACCCCATATCTCCTTTGTAGTGTTACAAGATTTGACCTTGTTGAATAAGTTGTCATTATCACCAATAGCAGTGTACGAAACGTTCTGACCAACATTGTCTAGATTAAATCTCCGAGGCTCATCTGTGGACCATTCCTGCTTAGGCTTCTCAACATAGCCATCTGGAGTCTCTTCTGTGGCTCCAGGCGCTCTGGTGATTACTTCGTAAATCTGAATAGGTCCATCTGAAATGACATCATACATGTCGGCATCACAGGAACACAAATAAGTAAAAGCTTTGACCTTCCATGAGTCATAGTTTGACTCGGTCAACTTAGAAACTTTAGAAAATGCCATGAAAAATTTAAAGCAACTAAATTTTGAAAACGGATCTAAACAAGCAGTTGTGCTTGGAAATTTTAAAATTTCAACTTTAACCGCTCTGATACCACTTATTGGTCCCAAGTGGCATTCGAAAGGGTCTAGAAGGGGGGGGGGGGAAGGATTGAATAGACCCTAAAGTCTTTTTCGACTTCAAAAATTATTCGTACTAAAATTTGTTGGACGCTTGAAAAGTAAGCGCTTGACGGAACGTCTATTGGAGACTCTTTTTTTTTTTAAAGTTAACTTAGACTTTAAGATTTGAATACTATAACCAAATAGGTTTAAGTGTTCAGTTCTTTGATCAGTGTTAGCACAACGGAATGATTTTATAGTCCGCTCTTTTGAAAGCTTTAGCGTCACAGAAAGTGTTTTAGTTGCTTAGCGTTTGGTATAGTCAAATAGACACTTAACTAATTTACTTGTCTTTTTCAAGATAAAAGGTAGAATATAAATATAGACAGTGTGTGAAAATAATAAGCCATAAAGCAATAAAATGATAAGTAAATGAGACACGAGAATTCTAAGGTTCACTGGGTTTGTGTAATCTCAGCTACGTCCTTCTACTCCTTTCCACATAGGAGGAATTCACTAAATTGAATTACGAAGCTTCACATAGACAACTTCTACAAAATAGCAAATTGATGAAGGCTTGATCTCGAGTTTCCTGATCACACAGATTTCGACTCGGCTAAGATCTGCTTCTGACAATGCTTCTCTCACTCAGAAATAATGCTTTGTCTTTAACAACTTCGTCACACAGATGGAAGAGGTTGATGGGTTTTTATCATGGTTTTGTTTGATTTAAAAAGTTCAAACACTTTGGTAATATCTCTTTGAAAGGTTAGGTTCTTCTATGAAGAGTTAAGAGATGTTGATTTGGCTGTAGAGATGTTTAAGTTCAACGAAATTTTGGCTATGGAGGATTTGAGCTTTAATAGTTGGATATAGATTTCAACAGCGAAAGTGAATAATTCTCGGTGTTTAGGTTTAAGCTGTGAGTATCTATTTATAGATTTTTCTCGAGATTTGTCCTTTGGACACAAGCAGGGGCGTGAGAAGTACGAGGCGCGTGACTTAGTATTTTTCTGGCATCTCTGAAAATTCTGCTGCACAGAGTGGGTAGCAGACCTACTTTGAGTTGACAGCCAAAAGGGAAGGCACATCCGTACCGTTAATAGTCTTTATCACATTTAATGCTCTTATCAAGCATTTAACGCATTTGAATTTATTTCTCGTTGGAAATAAATGTCTGTTGATTGCATTTAATAACATATTGACTTCGGATTAACTTCAGGTGACGACAAGCGCTAAAACACGAAAGTCATCCTGAATTGATTCTTAAGCGCTTGACAGCAGCTTAATGAATCTCTCATCTTCAAAGTCTTCAGATGCTGATCTTCGATTTCACCTTGATAGACTCACCTAGAATTCTATCTTAGCTCAAGCGCTAGAAACTAGTCTAAAGCTATAAAGATATAATGCCTTAACTAAAAATTACAACTTGATAACTTTAAACGCTTATACATATTCTAAAAAAGATTAACTTACATATCCTTGGGGTCTAACATGAAACCTATCTTGTCATCATCAAAACATCTAACAAGAATTTTCCTAACAAGAAGGATAAGGGGAAGGGGATTATGAGGGACTGGCAAGAGGTCAAGGGCTCTCGAAGTAGGAAGGGCAGCAACTAGGCAGACAAAGCAAATAATTTTGAGGTTCAATATGAACTTCCCAACCTATTTCAGGTGTTAAGTCATGTGGGGGGTCAAGTGGAGCAGGGATCAGGTAGTGGGGTTGGCATACCACCTGATATATGAATATTGCAACCTAGAATAAACGAGGGCTAAACACAGTGGATAAGCAGCATGCTGTGAAGAAATTGATTTCATCCAATAAAGTCGGTGTCATGGGGATGGTAGAAACAAAGGTACGACCTACTAACTTTATCAAACTTAGATAATGTTTTGGTAAGGACTGGGCAATGGTTAATAACTATGCCAAGGCAGGTAATGGCAGAATTTGGATAATTTGGGATACGAGTTGAGTAAAGTCAACAGTCTTATAAGTTACAGATCAACTTCTTACCTGTAGATTGACCTTGGGGCTTATAATTTTATTTTGTCAGTGGTTTATGCTCATAATGATGAGGTGGATAGACAGTCTCTTTGACAAGACCTCATAAGGGTAGAGTATAGAGACCCTTGGGTGTTAATGGGTGATTGGAACACCACCCTTTATAATACTGAAAAATAACTGACTAATGGAACTTACGAAGAAGGGAATGGGGATATGAAAAATTTCTTCGTACATGCAGGATTGGAGGACCTGCCCTATACAGGGGCTTTTTACACTTGGTGTAATCATCACCAAGCTGTTCTAGAATTTATTGCAAGTTGGATAGGGTAGTTGCTAATGGGGAGTGGTTCCTAAATATAGATGAGAGTACAGTAACATTCTTAAATAAGGATATATCAGATCATTTCCTAATGGTCCTTAGTATCAGGGAGGTGCAATTGTGGAAAACTCCGTTCAGGTTTTTAAATGGATGGACCCATCACCTTGAGTTCTTAAAGATTATACCACAGGCGTGGGCTAAGAAGATACAAGGTGTACAATGTTTAGGGTGCTCCAAAAATGCAGGGCGATCAAGATGGGCCTTAAACAACTTCATGGGGGACAGTATACCAAACTCACTGAGCAGATTGCCACTGCTAGATTGAAACTACAAGAAGTAAGGAAGGGTTTGGTTTTAGAACCTTTTGAGAACTCTTTGATTGAACAGGAGAAAACATATTATGAGAGATTGAGGTCAAGGTGGATTTGGAGTTCCTAATACAAAGGGCCAAAGCTTAATTCTTTCTTAATGGCGATGCGTGCACTAAGTACTTCTTTGCTAAGATCCAAACAAAGAAAGTTCAGGGTAGAATCCTAATTCTAAAAAATAGTAGAGGTGACACCTTAGTGGAGCCAGAGGCTATTAAGAATGAGATATTGTGTTTTTACCAGAATCTCATTGGGACCCCTAGCTAGGCCACTGTAGAGATTGATCCAACTATTATTGCCCAGGCATACACACTGCAAAGCTTTGATCTAGACTGTCTCAGTCTGTCTTATACCACTACTACAGAAAAGGCCTGTTACAGCGGTTTTTTTTCACTATTACAGCAGTTTTAACCGCTGTAATACGTATCGCTGTAATTGGTAAGTTCCCTATTACAGCGGTTTTTAACCGCTGTAAAATACGACCTATTACAGCGGTTCAATAACAACCCGCTGTAACAAACCAAAAAAATAAATAATATAATTAAAAAAATTCAACTATTACAGCGGTTCGGAAAGGAACCGCTGTAATAGTTGACCTGTTACAGCGGTTCGTAAACGAACCGCGGTAATACGTCACCATTTTTTTTAATTTAATTTTTTTTAAAATTCTGTTACAGCGGTTCGTTATTGAACCGCTGTAACAGTTGAGCTTTTTTTTTCTTTTTTTTATTATAATTTCAGCTAGCTCTATCCTTCCCAAAAGCTCAAAATTCAAATCACATAAAACAAACCAATTGCTCAACAGAAACAACAAATTAAAATCCTAAATTAATTTCATTCACGAAATAATAATCTCCAATAATTACAAATGATAACGAGTTTAATTAACAATAAACCAATATAAACTAATCACCACTTTTAATCAAATAAAAATTTACAATAATTTACAACTTACACCGCCGCATATCAAAAGCGCATTTAAAAATGTATTGTGCCAATTCAGAACGTGCTTCATCAAGTGGCTCTATAGTGTAAGTGGCGTACTGACAATCAGCAAAGTACTGCAAGACAAATATTAAAATCCAACAAAAATGTTTAATAACTTAAAAGGGACATTAGAATTTGATTAATATTAATTAGGATTATGCATACCGTCGGTGGGATTATAGATTCTCCGTGTCTAATAATATCGTTCATGAATTTCATGACGAAGAAGCCACAATCTATCTCATTTAATTAAATGGGGCACTACAAATTAAATTCAAATCAAAATTGTATTAGAACAAATAACTTTTATACGAATAATTTCTTGAAACTATAATTAAAATAATATAATTACCCTAACCTTTATACAACTCCATTTACAGGCCTAGTTATTTGATTTGATCTTTTGGTTGTTGTTATTTGCTCGAAACATCAACACAGTGCTGTTGAAAACATCAAAAAACAAGGAAATATGTCAATATCAAGCAAATATATATATATGAAATCTAGTTATAATATATATACTTTAAACTTAATATTAAATATAATGGACATTTAATTGAATGATAAAACTTACTGATTGATCATATCTTTCATATCACGTCGGTTATTTGGATCACCGCCGTACACAGAATTCAAATAATAAACGATCTCTTGAATTGGATCAATCACGAGCAACAACCAATGCCCCCTAATCAGCATATTCAAAAGATAGATTTAAAATTAGTTATCCCTACGTAACAAATTTTTGACATGTGAACAATGTCTCTTTAGTAGCTCACCCGGAGTTGTAAGGTGCAATAAACAACTTCCCCTCCCGTTGTGCACTAGCTATCATAGTATTTGCTATATATTGCGATTGGTCAACACACTGGGGAGTAATTCCTGCTCCTGCAGATATAGAATGTGGGCTAAGGAACCCGAATTTATTTTGTTTTTGTTCGGGGACCACGTGATTAACCCACAAACACCTACAATTAAGCATAAAATAAATTTGTGTCACAAATATAAACGTAGTTCAAATTACTTCAGTAAAATAATTTAATTAAAAGCTTACTTTTTATTAATTAATATTTAAAAACTTACTTCATGTAAGCAGAAATGATAGAGGCTCCTATCTGTTGTTTATGCAGAAAGTGAACGATCTCCTCCCGCCCAATATATTCTGGAAAGGGGATATTGAAGATTTCCACGGGCATGTCTATCCGGATAGTATTTTCAGCAGCCATCATCTGAAAGAACCTATCAAGAACTGAAAGTGAATGAGGGCGTACTGGAGCAGGAGGGTTGGCCACTAGAGGTGTATTTTTGACATGTGAGTGCTTCGTCGTCACTGATTTACTTTTTCCTACTAATGATTTGGATTTTCCGCGAGACTAGAAGCAAAAGAATTCAAAACGTGGGCGTTATCAATGAAAGTATATTTATTAACATTAAACAATTGTTATAATTTATTAATGACTAGCTATTAATAATTACGTACCGATGCATCACTGACAATGACAAGACTCTTAGGCCAAGCAACCATGTATCCCACAGCCTCGGATACTGTGAACACTCCTTCATCATCGAGAGGGACTGGTAGGGGTGCAACGTCTTCAATTGCAATGTCAATCGTCACTTTCACGAGGTGGGAGGCTAATGGACATGTATGCAATGTTCTATCCTCTGGTCGATTGTACATTTTTCCTCTAGCCACCAAACGATAAGACGGTGTAGTAAGTGCTAATTGACACTGCAAGACATCCTATATATATATATATACCATTATATTAGAAAATTTTGTATATTATACAGAAATATAGGATTGAAAGTTACGTTATCACTAAACAAATTAATATCATTAATTACCTGAGGTAGGTTTTTCACTTCTGGGCAGCTATCTTTCAAAGAAACCGCCTCTTCTGTATGTGGCTGCTGCGACGCAGACGCCCTATGTGGCAACCTCCGGCCAGGGGATGGGAGCCGAAGCCCACCACACCGCAACGCTAGCTCAATCCGAGAGACGATCTCTTCATGAGCTAACGCTAAGCGTGAACTATACAAAAACAAAATTTCAAGATACCCACATATATACATAACCACATAGCATCATATTTACATATAAGAGTTCAGATGAAATTTAAAACTTCCAAGCCCGCAAAACTAGATAATTATATGGACAAGGTATTCAACACAACTACATCTGACTCTCAAACTTTAGGGCACTCTCAAAACTTTCTTAGCCAAGATTTTCCCCTTCTGGTCCTATTATGCCGAGCTCCTCTGAAAAGATAGAAAGAAAACAAAAGGTGAGTCCGAATGACCCAGTGAGGTAGACTAATGGCTTGCTTTACCTTGTCATGAGAGATAAAATCTGCAGCGGAAATTAATAACGACATGGGCATATACGATGGCAAGCAAAAAATAGAATAACATATCACAAGATATATTAATCGAGTATGTTACGTATGAATCAGAGGAAATAACTCATGCACTTTTGTAATCATATCATGTGATTGTGATCCACCTTCCACTGTCCCATATCAGCAGGAGGCTTCACACCTTTATGTTCTATGAAGTGTTCCAAGTGTCGGGATTCTAGTGGTGGCTCCTACGGGTTCAAGAGGTGGCCCCCTCCGTCGCGTGGCACTTTGTCCCGCATAGCACTTAGCTCCCTTCACTCTGCTTTTTCGAGTCAAAGCTGTATATCAAGAAAAATGACACATCGCGGATGGATGCCAGGCTTCGGGATTCTAGAGGTGGCTCCTATGGGTTCAAGCGGTGGCCCCCGCCGTCACGTGGCACTTTGTCCCGTATAGCACTTAGCTCCCTTAGCCGACGGAATAGAGCCAAGAAGAATAATCATTTCAACGAGTTTCCTACTAGAATAGGTATACTGATTTGTATTCGAGCTAGAGCGAGCGGAAACAAGAACGATAGACTACAAATTGGGACACGGTTGGACACTTACCTTAGATGAGAATAAGGGTCTGATCAACGAAACTTTACGAGGTCACACTTGGCTATGATTTATTAGATAAAGGGAACGAAAAATGGTAAGCAAGATCAAGTTGAAAGAACAAGAGAAACCCTCACTATAATAAACCGGCGTCGTTGCCTCGGCCTCGGAATCACGAAAGTATCCTGTGATACAAAATACTATCATTTTCACAAAACAATACACTTTAAGCTAATCACATGCAACAAGTTATATCATACTATCCAAACATATAGGCAATTAAGTTCCAACTAGCTCCCTTACATGCGCAACATATTTCAACATATTCTCGGATTGGAATTTCTTTCTCAAAATTTTCAGGATAACATATAGGATGCTGTAAAAGTCTACATAAATTTTCTAGATTTAATTTCCTTGTCAAATTGGGGATTTGATCAACGAAACTGGACCGTCTCGGCGGATTTGTTTCAGAACAGACACCTTATACTCAAATATTTTTGTAAAATCCCCTGTTTACTGAAAACTTCCGAAATTTATATGAAATCTCTATAACACATGTATCAAGCTACTGTAAAAGTTTTAGAGTAAACAAAAATTTCCAAGTACACGAAATATCTTCAAAACAGTAACAATTTGCACTTCCGCCGAACAGACTGGCGATTTTTTTCAACGATTTTTAGAAAATTCCACACAACTCTAATCCTTACCAAACTTTTCAGAGATGTTTACCACACAATCAAGTTATTGTAGAAAATTTATCATAATCAAACTCACAAGTTTAGGTACCTCATTACAGCTTTAAACGTAACTTCAGAAACTGAAAGTTCCAAACACAGTTAAACATCATGCCATAGAAGTTAACTAAAATACATATATATGATATGATATTCTCAATTCAAGGTCATATACGGATTGAACTACATTTAGTCTACAATATATTCATGCAAAAGCAATGATTAACTACCATATACCTTAAGAGAATCAAGTGAAGGCGATGTCTTTAGAGTATCCTTGGCAAACCTTTCTCTCCCTATGTAAATTGTTTCTTTCTACAATTGTTTGTATTTTAAGAGGATAAGAAGGCTGAATTGGGGAGATGTTCAGCCGTGAGTGTGAGTTGTATTATATAAGGAGTCTTGGTCAAAAAAAACGTATTGAAAAAGAAATGGAGATTAATTCTCCTTTAGCCACGTTTGTTTTTTGGTAGATGAGATGTACTTCCTAGTTGCCACCTCCTAGTCTTCCTTCTCTATTAGAGCATGCATGGTATATATATATATATCTATGTGTGTGTGTGTGCATGCGCCTATATATATATATATATAGTTAGGCATAGTTAGGCATAGACCCACTTAACTATTACTAATCATTTGATGAAGATGAACATATATGTGTATATATATATACCTTAAATGATATAATGCATCAACTATTCCACCATGAGGTATAAACTACTAACCTATTTCACATATAGATATAATAATAGTTATATAAGTAAGTAGAAAAAATATTTTTAGTCGAACGCGAATCACTACAATCAAATAATTCACAAAATCTAATTAGCGGTGATTGTAATGTTTACCTTCACTTCTACGAAATTAGGAGCGGAGATTATTGGGTGTTACAACTCCCCCCTCCTTAAGAGAATTTGGTCCCCAAATTCTGAGATGTCCCAAAGAGTTCCGGATATCTTTTTCTCATGTCATCTTCTCGCTCCCAAGTTGCTTCTTCAACCTGATGGTTTCTCCACAATACCTTGACTAAGGGTATTTTTCGAGATCGTAATTCTTGATATTTGAAGTCCAGAATACGTATCGGCATCTCTTCATACGACAAATTGGGTTCCAGTTGCAATTCCTCATGTGATATCACATGCGACGGATCAGGATGGTACTTCTTAAGTTGTGATACATGGAACACAATATGAATATGGGAAATATTGTTAGGTAGTTTGACTTCATACGCTACTCCCCCAACACGTTTCAAGATCTGGAATGGTCCTATATATCGAGGTTGAAGCTTGCCCCCTTTTCCTATCCTCGTAACGCCTCTTCGCGGTGATACTTTAATAAAAACTTGGTCTCCCACTTGAAATTCTAAGTCCTTGCGTCGTGTGTCGGCATAGCTCTTTTGACGACTCTGAGCTGCACTCATTCGTTGTTTGATGATTTGAACTTTGTCAATGGCTTCTTGTATCATTTCCACCCGCAAGGCCCTTTTTTGTCCATCCCGCGATGGTGCTCTCCAATCATCTAAATCCCAATAGAGCGGGGATCGACATTTCCGCCCATAAAGTGCCTCATAGGGTGCCATTTGGATGGTGGCCTGGTAACTATTGTTATAGGCGAATTCCACTAACGGAAGGTGTGTATCCCATGCGTCTCCAAAGTCTAGTACACAAGTCCGTAGCATATCTTCAATTATCCTTATCACCCTTTCTGATTGTCCATCGGTCTGTGGGTGAAAGGCGGTGCTAAAGTTCAACTTCGTGCCTAGATCTTCTTGCAACCGTTTCCATAATCTAGATGTAAATTTGGGATCTCTGTCGGAGACAATGCTAACCGGTATCCCATGAAGTCGGATAATTTCCCTTTTGTACAATTCTGCTAAGGTCTCAACCTTATAATTCGTTCTAACCGGTAGGAAGTGCGCAGACTTAGTAAGCCTATCTACAATGACCCAAATCCCATCAAATCCTTTTCTCACCTTAGGCAAACCCATCACAAAATCCATGGTGATCATTTCCCATTTCCAATCTGGAATCGGAAGGGGCTGCAATAGTCCTGATGGTTTTTTGATGTTCCGCTTTTACTTGTTGGCACACGAGGCATTTCTGAACAAACTTTGCAATGTCCGATTTCATTCCATTCCACCAAAATTGTTTCTTCATGTCATTGTACATCTTTGTGCCCCCTGGGTGGATGGCTAGCTTAGTTTTGTGTGCTTCCTTTAACATTTCTCCTCGCAGCTGCTCAGGAACATAAACTCTTTTTGCAAATTTAAATATTCCTGCTTCATCGATGTTAAAGTTTGAATCTGGTTTGTTTCTCATTGTCTTCAAGTACTTCTGTATCTCCTCGTCTTTTTCTTGTGCATCTTTGATCCTTTGATGCCATTCTGGTCGAATGAACAGCCCAGCAACTATGATATGAGACGTTAACTGGAATAGATGGGGCTTTATTTCTTCCCCGAACTTGACTTTTACTTGAGCCAATTCTGCTTTCCTACTTAAAGCGTCGGCCACTATATTAGCTTTACCCGGATGGTAGGAGATTCGACAGTCATAATCATTAAGGAATTCCATCCATCTTCTTTGTCTCATATTTAATTCTTTCTGAGTAAAGAGATATTTTAAACTTTGATGATCAGTGAGGATTTCAAAAGTGGTACCATAGAGGTAATGTCTCCACTTAGCTAATGCGAATACAATTGCTGCTAATTCCAAATCATGAGTTGGATAGTTTTGTTCATATGGTTTAAGCTTCCTAGAAGCATATGCAATTACTTTCCCATCTTGCATCAACACACATCCTAGTCCTTCCTTTGATGCGTCAGTATACACCCTAAAATTTTCCACTCCCTTGGGTAAGGTCAGAACGGGTGCTGTGGTTAACCTCTTCTTTAGCTCTTCAAATCCCTTTTCACATGAATCATCCCAACGGAAGGGGACCTCTTTTTGCGTAAGTCGAGTTAGTGGAGTGGCGATCTTTGAGAAATCCTTAACAAATTTTCGATAGTATCCTGCCAATCCCAAGAAACTTCTGATTTCTTTTACGCTTTCTGGCCTTTTCCAATTTACTACGGCCTCTATCTTTGCAGGATCTACCTGTAATCCTCTTTCAGATACTACATGACCGAGGAAAGCTACCTCGTTGAGCCAAAATTCACACTTATTAAACTTGGCATACAACTTCTGGTCTTGAAGTGTTTTCAAGATAACTTTCAGATGTTGTTCGTGCTTTTCCTTGGATTCTGAGTAAATCAAAATATCATCAATAAAAATTACTACAAATTTGTCCAAGTAGGGTCGGAATACTCGATGCATTAGATCCATGAACGCCGCTGGCGCATTAGTTAGTCCAAAAGGCATTACTACAAACTCATAATGCCCATACCTTGAATTAAATGCAGTTTTGGGAATATCCGACTCTCTGACCTTAAGTTGGTAGTACCCTTGTCTTAGATCGAGTTTTGAAAATACTCTTGCTCCTTGAAGTTGGTCAAACAATTCTTCAATGTGGGGTAGCGGATATTTATTCTTGATGGTGACATTATTTAACCCTCGATAGTCGATACACATTCTTAGTGTACCATCTTTCTTTTTGATAAACAACACAGGGGCTCCCCATGGTGAACTACTAGGTCGAATGAATCCAAGATCCGATAGTTCCTGCAGTTGGGCCTTCAACTCAACCAATTCTGCAGGTGCCATACGATATCGGGTCTTGGATATTGGTGCAACATCCGACACTGTTTCAATAATAAATTCTAGGTCCCGATCTGGTGGTAAAGAATTAATTTCTCCGGGAATACTTCAGGGTATTCATTTACCACCGGGACTTCTTCCAGCCTAACCTTGTCCTTAGGCTTATTTATTAAGTAAGCCAAGAATCCTTGACCACCCTGCCTTAAAAGCTTCTTTGCGACCATCGCCGAAACTAAGGAAGGTTTCGATGGGCAATAGTTTTATGCTCGTCCTTCCCCACTTAATGGTCTTAGATCTACAATCCAGGTATGCATGATGGTGATACAACCAGTCCATACCCAAGATTATATCGTACCCTTGGATCGGCATTTTAATCAAGTTTGCCGGGAAGACTTGTTCACCCATCTTAATCTCACATTGTTTAAACACTAAATCTGTGGTAGTACTCATGCCCATAGGGGTACTTACTTGAAATAAATAAGGCATTTTATTAACTGACAAGGTAAGATCATGCACAAATGATGAAGACACAAATGAATGTGTGGCACCAGGGTCAAACAATACTTTACCTACTTTTCCAGAGAGGTGAACTTTACCTTCCACCACTGCTGAAGGATCTGGTGCTTCCTCTCCCTCAATGGCATAGGCCCTAGCACGCACTCTTGGTTTGTTGTTCTGTTGAGGTGCTACTGGTCTATTAACTCCAGTTGCTCGATTATTGGGAGTGGGTGTTGGTGTCATTGGAGTTGGTGCTCTCGTCGGTCCTTCATTGTTTAACGGACAGTTCCTCATGAAATGCTTAGTGCTGCCACATCGAAAACATTTTCCATCTTTAAGCCAACAGATTGACTCATCATGCCCGGTTCTACCACAACAATCCACACTCCACCCCTGACAATGGTTTATAAAGATTTTCCAACATTTGTTTGGTATGGAGTTGGGTAACGGGAAGAATTCCCTGCATTACTCTTAAAAGTACTTGGGCCCTTTTTCTGTTGTGATCCCTGTGGCCAATGAGGTGGTGCAGATCGAACTATTTTATTCTTTCCTTTCGTGGCCTCCAACTCTTGAATTCCAGCTTCAACTTGCATAGCACGTTCTACTGTCCGAACATAGCTAACTGAATCTGCTGACAATGTGGCCCAGCGTATACCGTACCTCAATCCTCCAACGAACTTTTTCACTTTCCTCTCTTCATCACTTAGATAGTGAGGGGCATACTTAATCAATCGATTAAAAGCAGCCTCATATTGGGAAACTGTCATGGATCCTTGAACTAAATCCATGAATTCCCTTTCCCTTTGATCTTTCTTAACCTGTGGGAAGAACCTTCTATCAAACTCTTTCACAAAGTTCTCCCAAGTTCGTGGTGTCCCTTCTACGGTCCAACGATGCTCTACAGTTCGCCACCAATGTGACGCAGAGCCTTCAAACTGATATGTTGCATAGGAGATCCTTTTGCTGATCGAAGTAATTCAGTATTCCAAAAATCTTTTGAATCTCCTCAATCCAAGACTCAGCCTTCAGATCATCAGGTTCACCAGCAAATCTCGGCGGTTTGAGTCGTAGAAATCTGTCGAATGCGACATCTTCATCAACGGGTGTCTTCTCTCGATTATTCTGCTCTTCTCGAGGTGGTTGTTGTTGTTGTTGTTGCCCACAGAACTGCATGAATTGCTGCCACATTTGAAACATCGGCCTCATATCTTCGCCTGGTTGAGCCGCACCAGGGGCTGCAGTTTTCGAACGGCTTGAAACACTATCAGGAGATCGTTGAGTTTCACGATCATCAATAGACTGTGCTTCCTGACGAGTCCTCGATCGTGTATTCCTAGAAGGTGCCATCCTATATACGCATGGAAGCTATTAATAATGGGTAGTACACTTGCAACTTAACTATTTTACGTAAAATATTAGACCCAAATATTAGGTTACTCCTTAAAACCAAACAAACAATTTTATACCACCACTGGTCTATTTACACTAATATATCCACAATACCTTACAACATATAACATCATACATACCAGCAAAACATAGATATGAACTTATGTACCAAGCGAACATATAACATTCACTTATGTACAAGCAAAACATATAGTAGTCATACAGAATCATCTACTAGCCAACCTCCTCATTCCCAACAAAATCTACGAAACCTAAAAGAGTATCTATCACTCATTCCCCTCTCCTCCAAAAGATTCCTCCTCGGGATCCTCCTCCTCAGAGTCCTCTTTCTCAGAATCCTTACCATCGGGGCCATTCTCTACTACTCTACCCCGAGATGTACCCTCATCACCATCGATCCAGCGACTAGTTCCAGAAACTATAAGTTCCCCGTGCTCCCGTCCTAACATAGGTATGGTCAAAGCACGACCACGGGATATTGCCTCACTAGCACCCCTAGCTATTGCGAGTGAGCTACTCTGAATCTCTTGAAGATGTTCAACATAGAAATGGTTCATGTAGTCCATGTCTCTCTGTAATTTTCTACCTTCACTACGTATACTTGTCATCTCTTGTTTTTGCACCACTAATTTCCCTCTAGACGTCTAATTGTGGCCAGATGGTCCGCCACTTGACTTTGCAACTCTGTTATTTGCAGTTTCTGTTCTTTTATTATGTTCTCTTGATCGGCATGTCTAGACTGATGGTCCAAAATGGAAAAGACCTGTTCTTCGCTTGCGCGACGCAGCTGATCGCGCTCCCGCAAAATCCGATCCCGATCATCTCGTAAAGTGTGGACTACCAGATCAGGATAATGTCCGACTAGTGCCATACCACGAGTCCAAACTCTAGCTGGATCTGTATGGAAAATCAGTCGCCCCTCTTCTAACCCACCAACTATGTGCCCATTTGCATGTACATTTGCATGCCCATTAACTTGTCCTTGAGCCATCTGGGAAGAAAAACTATCACATTAGTTAATATATCAAAACCACATAAACACATAAGATGCCTTCCTAAAGCCCTAAATTCTCCCTTCGCATTAACGCAACTAGATGTGGCAACCCAAGCTCTGATACCACCAACTGTGGCAACCTCCGGCCAGGGGATGGGAGCCGAAGCCCGCCACACCGCAACGCTAGCTCAATCTGAGAGACGATCCCTTCATGAGCTAACGCTAAGCGTGAACTATACAAAAATTTCAAGATACCCACATATATACATAACCACATAACATCATATTTTACATATAAGAGTTCAGATGAAATTCAAAACCCCAAGCTAGCAAAAATAGATAATTATATGAACAAGATATTCAATACAACTACATCTGACTCTCAAACTTTAAGGGCACTCTCAAAACTTTCTTAGCCAAGATTTTCCCCTTCTGGTCCTATGCTATGTCGAGCTCTTCTGAAAAGATAGAAAGAGAAAAGAAAAGGGTGAGTCCGAATGACCCAGTGAGGTAGGCTAATGGCTTGCTTTACCTTGTCATGAGAGATAAGAATCTGCAGTGAAAATTAATTAACGACATGGACATATACGATGGCAAGCAAAAGAATAGAATAACATATCACAAGGTAAATTAATTGAGTATGTTACGCATGAATCAGAGGACATAACCCATGTACTTTTGTAATCATATCATGTGATCGTGATCCACCTTCCACTGTCCCATACCAGCAGGAGGCTTCACACCTTTACGTTCTATGAAGTGTTCCAGATGTCGGGATTCTAGTGGTGGCTCCTACGGGTTCAAGAGGTGGCCCCCGCCGTCGCGTGGCACTTTGTCCCGTATAGCACTTAGCTCCCTTCACTCTGCTTTTTCGAATCAAAGCTGTATATCAAGAAAATGACACATCGCGGATGGATGCCAGACTTCGGGATTCTAGAGGTGGCTCCTACGGGTTCAAGCGGTGGCCCCCGCCGTCACGTGGCACTTTGTCCCGTATAGCACTTAGCTCCCTTAGCCGACGGAATAGAGCCAAAAGAATAATCGTTTCAACGAGTTTCCTACTAGAATATGTACACTGATTTGTATTCGAGCGAGAGCGAGCGAAAACAAGAACGATGGACTACAAATTGGGACACGGTTGGACACTTACCTTAGATGAGAATAAGAGTCTGATCAATGAAACTTTATGAGGTCACACTTGGCTATGATTTATTTAGAAAAGGGAACGAAAAATGGTAAGCAAGATCAAGTTGAAAGAATAAGAGAAACCCTCACTATAATAAACCGGCGTCGTTGCCTCGGCCTCGGAATCACGAAAGTATCCTGTGATACAAAATACTATCATTTTCACAAAACCATACACTTTAAGCTAATCCCATGCAACAAGTTATATCATACTATCCAAACATATAGGCAATTAAGTTCCAACTAGCTCCCTTACATGCGCAACATATTTCAACAATTTTTAACATATTCTCGGATTGGAATTTCTTTCTCAAAATTTTCAGGATAACATATAGGATGCTGTAAAAGTCTACATAAATTTTCTAGATTTAATTTCCTTGTCAAATTGGGGATTTGATCAACGAAACTGGACCGTCTCGGCAGATTTGTTTCAGAACAGACACCTTATACTCAAATATTTTTGTAAAATCCCCTGTTTACTGAAAAATTCCGAAATTTATATGACATCTCTATAACACATGTATCAAGCTACTGTAAAAGTTTTAGAGTAAACCAAAATTTCCAGATACACGAAATATCTTCAAAACAGTAACAATTTGCACTTCCGCCGAACAGACTGGCAATTTTGTTCAACGATTTTTAGAAAATTCCACAAAACTCTAATCCTTACCAAATTTTTCAGAGATGTTTAACACACAATCAAGTTATTCCAGAAAATTTATTATAATCAAACTCACAAGTTTAGGCACCTCATTACTGTTTTAAACGTAACTTCAGAAACTGAAAGTTCCAAACACAGCTGAACATCATGCCATAGAAGTTAACTAAATACATATATATGATATGATATTCTCAATTCCAGGTCATATACAGCTTGAACTACATTTAGTCTATAACATATTCATGGAAAATCAATGATTAACTACCATATACCTTAAGAGATCAAGAAGAAAGGATGTCTTTGATGCAAACCTTCCTCCTACTGGATTTTCTTTCTTTAGCTTTTCATGTATTTGAGGTGAGATAGGAAGCTGATTTTCAGAGAGTTTTCAGGCGTGTTGATGAATGAGTTGAAGGCTGAATTGGTGTATATATAAGGTGTTGGTCAAAAAGGTAGAAAAGAAAAAATTGGAGACTAATCCTCTATGGGACACGTTTTTTAGGCAATAATGATGTGTGCTTACCTTAAATTGCCACCACTTAATCTTCCTTCTCCTATTAGTGCATGTGTGGTACGTATATATATATATATATGTTTATATGTGCATGTGTTTGTGCCTATATATCTATGTAGGTAGGTATGGACATATTTAATACTAGCACTATACAATTGATGAAGGTAAATCTATATATAGATATATGTATATATGCCTTAAATGATATAATGCTTCAACTATTCCACCATGAGGTATAAATTACTAACCTATTTCACATATAGATTTAATAATAGTTATATAAGCAAGTAGAAAAATATTTTTAGTCGAACGCGAATCACTACAATCAAATAATTCACGAAATCTAATTAGCGGTGATTGTAATGTTTACCTTCACTTCTACGAAATTAGGAGCCGGGAGTATTGGGTGTTACAACTCCCCCCTCCTTAGGAGAATTTGGTCTCCAAATTCTGAGATTTCCCAAAGAGATCCGGATATCTTTTTCTCATGTCATCTTCTCGTTCCCAAGTTGCTTCTTCAACCTGATGGTTTCTCCACAATACCTTGACTAAGGGTATTTTTTGAGATCGTAATTCTTGATATTTGAAGTCCAGTATACGTATCGGCATCTCTTCATATGACAAATTGGGTTCTAGTTGTAATTCCTCATGAGATATTATATGCGACGGATCAGGATGGTACTTCTTAAGTTGTGATACATGGAACACATTATGAATATGGGAAATATTGTTAGGTAGTTTGACTTCATACGCTACTCCCCCAACACGTTTCAAGATCTGGAATGGTCCTATATATCGAGGTTGAAGCTTGCCCCCTTTTCCCATCCTCGTAACGCCTCTTCGCGGTGATACTTTAATAAAAACTTGGTCTCCCACTTGAAATTCTAAGTCCTTGCGTCGTGTGTCGGCATAGCTCTTTTGACGACTTTGAGCTGCACTCATTCGTTGTTTGATGATTTGAACTTTGTCAATGGCTTCTTGTATCATTTCCACCCGCAAGGCCCTTTTTTGTCCATCCCGCGATGGTGCTCTCCAATCATCTAAATCCCAATAGAGCGGGGATCGACATTTCCGTCCATAAAGTGCCTCATAGGGTGCCATTTGGATGGTGGCCTGGTAACTATTGTTATAGGCGAATTCCACTAACGGAAGGTGTGTATCCCATGACTCTCCAAAGTCTAGTACACAAGTCCTTAGCATATCTTCAATTATCCTTATCACCCTTTCTGATTGTCCATCGGTCTGTGGGTGAAAGGCGGTACTAAAATTCAACTTCGAGCCTAGATCTTCTTGCAACCGTTTCCATAATCTAGATGTAAATTTGGGATCTCTATCGGAGATAATGCTAACTGGTATCCCATGAAGTCGGATAATTTCCCTTTTGTACAATTCTGCTAAGGTCTCCACCTTATAATTCGTTCTAACCGGTAGGAAGTGCGCAGACTTAGTGAGCCTATCCACAATGACCCAAATCCCATCAAATCCTTTTCTTACCTTAGGCAAACCCGTCACAAAATCCATGGTGATCATTTCCCATTTCCAATCTGGAATCGGAAGGGGCTGCAATAGTCCTGATGGTTTTTGATGTTCTGCTTTTACTTGTTGGCACACGAGGCATTTCTGAACAAACTTTGCAATGTCCGATTTCATTCCACTCCACCAAAATTGTTTCTTCATGTCATTGTACATCTTTGTGCCCCCTGGGTGGATGGCTAGCTTAGTTTTGTGTGCTTCCTTTAACACTTCTTCTCTCAGCTGCTCAGGAACATAAACTCTTTTTGAAAATTTAAATGTTCCTTCTTCATCGATGTTAAAGTTTGAACATGGTTTGTTTCTCATTGTCTTTAAGTACTTCTGTATCTCCTCGTCTTTTTCTTGTGCATCTTTGATCCTTTGATGCCACTCTGGTCGAATGAACAGCCCAGCAACTATGATATGAGACGTTAACTGGAATAGATGGGGCTTTATTTCTTCCCCGAACTTGACTTTTATTTGAGCCAATTCTGCTTTCCTACTTAAAGCGTCGGCCACTATATTAGCTTTACCCGGATGGTAGGAGATTCGACAGTCATAATCATTAAGGAATTCCATCCATCTTCTTTGTCTCATATTTAATTCTTTCTGAGTAAAGAGATATTTTAAACTTTGATGATCAGTGAGGATTTCAAAAGTGGTACCATAGAGGTAATGTCTCCACTTAGCTAATGCGAATACAATTGCTGCTAATTCCAAATCATGAGTTGGATAGTTTTGTTCATATGGTTTAAGCTTCCTAGAAGCATATGCAATTACTTTCCCATCTTGCATCAACACACATCCTAGTCCTTCCTTTGATGCGTCAGTATACACCCTAAAATTTTCCACTCCCGTGGGTAATGTCAGAACGGGTGCTGTGGTTAACCTCTTCTTTAGCTCTTCAAATCCCTTTTCACATGAATCATCCCAACGGAAGGGGACCTCTTTTTGCGTAAGTCGATTTAGTGGAGTGGCGATCTTTGAGAAATCCTTAACAAATTTTCGATAGTATCCTGCCAATCCCAAGAAACTTCTGATTTCTTTTACGCTTTCTGGCCTTTTCCAATTTACTACGGCCTCTATCTTTGCAGGATCTACCTGTAATCCTCTTTCAGATACTACATGACCGAGGAAAGCTACCTCGTTGAGCCAAAACTCACACTTACTA
Organism: Buddleja alternifolia; assembly: GCA_019426215.1. NCBI lineage: Eukaryota > Viridiplantae > Streptophyta > Magnoliopsida > Lamiales > Scrophulariaceae > Buddleja > Buddleja alternifolia. Next base: position 8,769 of record WHWC01000038.1, on the reverse strand, counting down.
AACTTGGCATACAACTTGTGGTCTCGAAGTGTTTTCAAGATAACTTTCAGATGTTGTTCGTGCTTTTCCTTGGATTCTGAGTAAATCAAAATATCATCAATAAAAATTACTACAAATTTGTCCAAGTAGGGTCGGAATACTCGGTGCATTAGATCCATGAACGCCGCTGGCGCATTAGTTAGTCCAAAAGGCATTACTACAAACTCATAATGCCCATACCTTGAATTAAATGCAGTTTTGGGAATATCCGACTCTCTGACCTTAAGTTGGTAGTACCCTTGTCTTAGATCGAGTTTTGAAAATACTCTTGCTCCTTGAAGTTGGTCAAACAATTCTTCAATGTGGGGTAGCGGATATTTATTCTTGATGGTGACATTATTTAACCCTCGATAGTCGATACACATTCTTAGTGTACCATCTTTCTTTTTGACAAACAACACAGGGGCTCCCCATGGTGAACTGCTAGGTCGAATGAATCCAACATCCAATAGTTCCTGCAGTTGGGCCTTCAACTCAACCAATTCTGCAGGTGCCATACGATATGGAGTCTTGGATATTGGTGCAACATCCGACACTGTTTCAATAATAAATTCTAGGTCCCGATCTGGTGGTAAAGAATCTAATTTCTCCGAGAATACTTCAGGGTATTCATTTACCACCGGGACTTCTTCCAGCCTAACCTTGTCCTTAGGCTTATTTATTAAGTAAGCCAAGAATCCTTGACCACCCTGCCTTAAAAGCTTTTTTGCGACCATTGCCGAAACTAGGGAAGCGTTTCGATGGGCAATAGTTTTATGCTCGTCCTTTCCCAACTTAATGGTCTTAGATCTACAATCCAGGTATGCATGATGGTGATACAACCAGTCCATACCCAAGATTATATCGTACCCTTGGATTGGCATTTTAATCAAGTTTGCTGGGAAGACTTGTTCACCAATCTTAATCTCACATTGTTTAAATACTAAATCTGTGGTCGTACTCATGCCCATAGGGGTACTTACTTCAAATAAATAAGGCATTTTATTAACTGACAAGGTAAGATCATGCACAAATGATGAGGACACAAATGAATGCGTGGCACCAGGGTCAAATAATACTTTACCTACTTTTCCAGAGAGGTGAACTTTACCTTCCACCACTGCTGAAGGATCTGGTGCTTCCTCTCCCTCAATGGCATAGGCCCTAGCGCGCACTCTTGGTTTGTTGTTCTGTTGAGTTGCTGGTCTATTAACTCCAGCTGCTCGATTATTGGGAGTGGGTGTTGGTGTCATTGGAGTTGGTGCTCTCGTCGGTCCTTCATTGTTTAACGGACAGTTCCTCATGAGATGCTTAGTGCTGCCACATCGAAAACATTTTCCATCTTTAAGCCAACAGATTGACTCATCATGCCCGGTTCTACCACAACATCCACACTCCACCCCTGACAATGGTTTATAAAATTTTCTAACATTTGTTTGGTATGGAGTTGGGTAACGGGAAGAATTCCCTGCATTACTCTTAAAAGTACTCGGGCCCTTTTTCTGTTGTGCTCCCTGTGGCCAATGAGGTGGTGCAGATCGAACTATTTTATTCTTTCCTTTCGTGGCCTCCAACTCTTGAATTCCAGCTTCAACTTGCATAGCACGTTCTACTGTCCGAACATAGCTAACTGAATCTGCTGACAATGTGGCCCAGCGTATACCGTACCTCAATCCTCCAACGAACCTTTTTACTTTCCTCTCTTCATCACTTAGATAGTGAGGGGCATACTTAATCAATCGATTAAAAGCAGCCTCATATTGGGAAACTGTCATGGATCCTTGAACTAAATCCATGAATTCCCTTTCCCTTTGATCTTTCTTAACCTGTGGGAAGAACCTTCTATCAAACTCTTTCACAAAGTTCTCCCAAGTTCGTGGTGTCCCTTCCACGGTCCAACGATGCTCTACAGTTCGCCACCAATGTGACGCAGAGCCTTCAAACTGATATGTTGCATAGGAGATCCTTTGCTGATCTACGTAATTCAGTATTCCAAAAATCTTTTGAATCTCCTCCATCCATGACTCAGCCTTTAGATCATCAGGTTCACCAGCAAATCTCGGCGGTTTGAGTCGTAGAAATCTGTCGAATGCGACATCTTCATCAACGGGTGTCTTCTCTCGATTATTCTGCTCTTCTCGAGGTGGTTGTTGTTGTTGTTGTTGACCACAGAACTGCATGAATTGCTGCCACATTTGAAACATCAGCCTCATATCTTCACCTGGTTGAGCCGCACCAGGGGCTGCAGTTTTCGAACTGCTTGAAACACTATCAGGAGATCGTTGAGTTTCACGATCATCAATAGGTTGTGCTTCCTGACGAGTTTTCGATCGTGTATTCCTAGAAGGTGCCATCCTATATACGCATAGAAGCTATTAATAATGAGTAGTACACTTGTAACTTAAACTATTTTAAGTAAAATATTAGACCAAAGTATTAGGTTACTCCTTAAAACCAAACAAACAATATTTATACCACCACTGCTCTATTTACACTAATATATCTGCAATACCTTACAACATATAACATCACACATACCAGCAAAACATAGATATAGAACTTATATACCAGGAGAACCTATAACATTCACTTATGTACAAGCAAAACACATAGTAGTCATACAACATCATCTACTGGCCAACCTCCTCATTCCCAACAAAATCTACAAAATCTAAAAGAGTATCTATCACTCATTCCCCCTTCCTCCAAAAGATTCCTCCTCGGGATCCTCCTCCTCGGAGTCCTCTTTCTCGGAATCCTCATCATCGGGGCCATTCTCTACTGCTCTGACCCCAGATGTACCCTCATCACCATCGATCAATCGACTAGTTCCAGAAACTATAAGTCCCCCGTGCTCCCGTCCTAACATAGGTATGGTCAAAGCACGACCACGTGCTATAGCCCTGCTAGCCCCCCTAGCTGTAGCGAGTGAGCTGCTCCGAATCTCTTGAAGATGTTCGATATAGAAACGGTTCATATAGTCCATGTCTCTCTGTAATCTCCTACCTTCACTACGTATACCTGTCATCTCTTGTTTTTGCACCACTAATTTCTCCTCTAGACGTCTAATTGTGGCCAGATGGTCTGCCACTTGACTTTGTAACTCTGTTATTTGTAGTTTCTGTTCTTTTATTATGTTCTCTTGATCGGCATGTCTAGACTGATGGTCCAAAATGGAAAAGACCTGTTCTTCGCTTGCGCGACGCAGCTGATCGCGCTCCCGCAAAATTCGATCCCGATCATCTCGTAAAGTGTGGACTACTAGATCAGGATAATGTCCGACTAGTGCCATACCCCGAGTCCAAACTCTAGTTGGATCTGTATGGAAAATCAGTCGCCCCTCTTCTAACCCATTACCTATGTGCCCATTTGCATGTACATTTGCAGGCCCATTAACGTGTCCTTGAGCCATCTGGGAAGAAAAACTATCACATTAGTTAATACATCACAACCACATAAACACATAAGATACCACCCTAAAGCCCTAAATTTTGCCTTAGCATTAACGCAACTAGATGTGGCAACCCAGGCTCTGATACCACCAACTGTGGCAACCTCCGGCCAGGGGATGGGAGCCGAAGCCCGCCACACCGCAACGTTAGCTCAATCTGAGAGACGATCCCTTCATGAGCTAACGCTAAGCGTGAACTATACAAAAATTTCAAGATACCCACATATATACATAACCACATAACATCATATTTTACATATAAGAGTTCAGATGAAATTCAAAACCCCAAGCTAGCAAAGATAGATAATTATATGAACAAGATATTCAATACAACTACATCTGACTCTCAAACTTTTAGGGAACCCTCAAAACTTTCTTAGCCAAGATTTTCCCCCTCTGGTCCTGCTATGTCGTGCTCTTCTGAAAAGTTAGAAAGAGAAAAGAAAAGGGGTGAGTCCGAATGACCCAGTGAGGTAGGCTAATGGCTTGCTTTACCTTATCATGAGAGATAGAATCTGCAGTGAAAATTATTAACGACATGGACATATACGATGGCAAGCAAAAGAATAGAATAACATATCACAAGGTAAATTAATTGAGTATGTTACGCATGAATCAGAGGACATAACCCATGTACTTTTGTAATCATATCATGTGATCGTGATCCACCTTCCACTGTCCCATACCAGCAGGAGGCTTCACACCTTTACGTTCTATGAAGTGTTCCAGATGTCGGGATTCTAGTGGTGGCTCCTACGGGTTCAAGAGGTGGCCCCCGCCGTCGCGTGGCACTTTGTCCCGTATAGCACTTAGCTCCCTTCACTCTGCTTTTTCGAATCAAAGCTGTATATCAAGAAAATGACACATCGCGGATGGATGCCAGACTTTGGGATTCTAGAGGTGGCTCCTACGGGTTCAAGCGGTGGCCCCCGCCGTCACGTGGCACTTTGTCCCGTATAGCACTTAGCTTCCTTAGCCGACGGAATAGAGCCAAAAAGAATAATCGTTTCAACGAGTTTCCTACTAGAATATGTACACTGATTTGTATTCGAGCGAGAGCGAGCGAAAACAAGAACGATGGACTACAAATTGGGACACGGTTGGACACTTACCTTAGATGAGAATAAGAGTCTGATCAATGAAACTTTATGAGGTCACACTTGGCTATGATTTAAAAGGGAACGAAAAATGGTAAGCAAGATCAAGTTGAAAGAATAAGAGAAACCCTCACTATAATAAACCGGCGTCGTTGCCTCGGCCTCGGAATCACGAAAGTATCCTGTGATACAAAATACTATCATTTTCACAAAACCATACACTTTAAGCTAATCCCATGCAACAAGTTATATCATACTATCCAAACATATAGGCAATTAAGTTCCAACTAGCTCCCTTACATGCGCAACATATTTCAACAATTTTTTAACATTTCTCGGATTGGAATTTCTTTCTCAAAATTTTCAGGATAACATATAGGATGCTGTAAAAGTCTACATAAATTTTCTAGATTTAATTTCCTTGTCAAATTGGGGATTTGATCAACGAAACTGGACCGTCTCGGCAGATTTGTTACAGAACAGACACCTTATACTCAAATATTTTTGTAAAATCCCCTGTTTACTGAAAAATTCCTAAATTTATATGACATCTCTATAACACATGTATCAAGCTACTGTAAAAGTTTTAGAGTAAACCAAAATTTCCAGATACACGAAATATCTTCAAAACAGTAACAATTTGCACTTCCGCCGAACAGACTGGCAATTTTGTTCAACGATTTTTAGAAAATTCCACAAAACTCTAATCCTTACCAAATTTTTCAGAGATGTTTAACACACAATCAAGTTATTCCAGAAAATTTATTATAATCAAACTCACAAGTTTAGGCACCTCATTACTGTTTTAAACGTAACTTCAGAAACTGAAAGTTCCAAACACAGCTGAACATCATGCCATAGAAGTTAACTAAATACATATATATGATATGATATTCTCAATTCCAGGTCATATACAGCTTGAACTACATTTAGTCTATAACATATTCATGGAAAATCAATGATTAACTACCATATACCTTAAGAGAAAGAAGAAAGGATGATGCTTCCTCCTACTGGATTTTCTTTCTTTAGCTTTTCATGTATTTGAGGTGAGATAGGAAGCTGATTTTCAGAGAGTTTTCAGGCGTGTTGATGAATGAGTTGAAGGCTGAATTGGTGTATATATGAAGGTGTTGGTCAAAAAGGTAGAAAAGAAAAAAATTGGAGACTAATCCTCTATGGGACACGTTTTTAGGCACTAATGATGTGTGCTTACCTTAAATTGCCACCACTTAATCTTCCTTCTCCTATTAGTGCATGTGTGGTACGTATATATATGTATATATATGTTTATATGTGCATGTGTTTGTGCCTATATATCTATGTAGGTAGGTATGGACATATTTAAATACTAGCACTATACAATTGATGAAGGTAAATCTATATATAGATATATGTATATATGCCTTAAATGATATAATGCTTCAACTATTCCACCATGAGGTATAAATTACTAACCTATTTCACATATAGATTTAATAATAGTTATATAAGCAAGTAGAAAAATATTTTTAGTCGAACGCGAATCACTACAATCAAATAATTCACGAAATCTAATTAGCGGTGATTGTAATGTTTACCTTCACTTCTACGAAATTAGGAGCCGGGAGTATTGGGTGTTACAGAAACTTTTCACCTCCGGTACGTATTAGCCTGACCACTTTTGGTCATGCCAAAATTCAACCTTTTCAATTCATTGTTAGCATATAAAATTACTACTCAACGTATAACTTTATGAGAAATCTAAGTTAATATTTCTGGGAATAATTCCTTAAGTGTCTCAAGATGATTATCCTCTCAACTCCTCTACCTTCGATTTAAGTGCATTGTGAATCATCTAAAGAATCAATTCTAGTCTAAGGTCTCCACGAGCAATTTCAAAGATATATATTCCATTAAATTCAAATTATTTCAAGAATTCATGCCATTTTTCCAAGTCAATCAATTTCAATGCATCAATTGGAAGGTCTAAAAATTTTTCATGCTTGATTTTCTCAACAAAGAAGCATATAAACATGATATCAAACAAACTTTCCCTAAAATTAAGCTAAAAATTAGGATTGCACCATCAAATTTCAAAATAAGTACTCTTCTAAACACCCCCAAACTTAAATCCAACATTGTCCCCAATGTTGTTACAACAAGCATACACAACAGTAAAAGAACACTTACAACCAAGGATGTTGAAAAACATCCTTAAACTTCCAATACATAATCCTATAGCTTCTCCTCCTCTCGAGTAAAATGAGCATGGTCCAAATTTGCATCATATCTAACACTTCAACTTTTCAAACCATCAAGCATAAGAAAACATACATGCCAAAAGTGCATGTTTGAACACAACATAAAGAAACAAACTAAACAAAACAAAAACAAAATCAAAAAGGAAAACAAACTTACAAACTTGGGTTGCCTTTCAAGAAGCGCTAGTTTAGAGTCGGTAGCTCGACTTTGTGCTCTTTGAGGTTTAAATAGGTGGTCCATTTAACACGACCAAATCCTTGTCATGCGTCCTTTTAGCTCCATGGTCTACTTGCTTCCACTCATATTGCGGGATTTTGCAATAAGCCCTTTGTATTGGATGAGTCTTTTCAATCTTACGAGCACGGCGATGGGGTGGAATGTATTTCATGCATAAATCTTCTTTTCCCTCTTTGTTGTGTTTATCATAGGGAATCTCATCCTCCAACTCGAGTGTGCCCTTAGCCTTGCCATTTGCACATTTCTCATCAAGAGAAGGGTTAATAACATCGATATTGGAACGAGTAAGATCATCCATAGATGGTTTCCTGTTATTAGAAGCATCAATTATCACTTTTACATCTCCTACCCTCAATGATAACTTACCTTTTCCCATGTCGATCTTGGCATTGCTAGTGACTAGGAAAGGTCTTCCTAGAATCAAGGGCATCTCAACATCTTCCTCCATATCAAGGACCACAAAGTCAACCCGGAAAAAGAATTTGTCAACTTGTACAATAACATCTTCTATTATCCCCTTTGGTCTCTTAATTGATCCATCGGCGAGTTGGAGGCTCATTGATGTCGGTTTGGGATTTCCAAGGCCCAACTTCTTGAAGAGAGAATACGGGAGGAGATTGATACTTGCTCCCGTATCGCAAATAACCTTTTCAAAAGTAAGAGGGCCAATGGTGCACGGAATGGTGAGCCTCCCCGGGTCCTCACAAAGAGTCGCCACAATCCTACGGAAAATCTGATCCATATCCTTCTTTTTCGTTTTTTGTGCATTTGGAAATGGAAGTCGAACCTCGATGGGATGATGCGTTGGAGTTGAAGGGCCACCTGTGGAGGATACAGAATGTGGCGCTTGGGCGTGACAATCGGCGCCTTGGCGCAGCGACAAGAGCGCCTGGGCATGGATGGATGGGCCCTCGGGCGCATCAGTGCGAACATTATCACCTTTTACCTGTTCGCCACTTCTCAAGGTAATTCCATAGCATTGCTCTTTCGGGTTCTTTTTCGTGTCACTTGGTAAAGTTCCCGGGGCTCTCTCGCTGATTGTCTTTGCCATTTGACCCATTTGTGTCTTCAAATCCTTCATATCCATCATTAAATCCTTCATCATAGTACGGAGTTCGTTGATTGCTGAATCCGATTTCTTTATTTCCTCATCAAGACGTTCATCGGTTGTAGGAGGCCTAACTTGTCTTTGTACATGAGGATTACCTTGCCTTTGAGCTTGGTTATTGTTGAATGGGGGCCTTGGTGCTTGATAGACGCCGGGATGGGCATTTTGTGCCGGATTGGGCCTCCTTGGAAAATTTTCGGGCACATGGAAGTTCAATTGAGGTCGATTGGCATTTCCAACATAGTTTACATTGCCAACCATTGTTTCCAAAGCAACTTCTTCGCCCAACTCTTGAACACAAGCAATCTTTTTAGTGGGTGTGATTTCTTCATCATCGGGATAGAGTTCATCTTCCCGGGCTAATTGCTCAATCTTGTCCCACACACTTTGGCAATCGAGCCCAAGGAGATCACCACCGGCGCCGGCATTGAGCCTATTTCGGATGCGCGAACGGACTCCATCATGGAATCGTAATACTTGCTCGCTCAATCTTAGGTTGTGATTTGGACATTTTCGGAGCATGTTTTTATATCTAGCCCATGACTCGGCTAAGGACTCATGATTCCCCTCCTTAAACTCCTTAATGTTGCTCCTTAGCTCATTGATTTTGGAGG
>WHWC01000356.1:0-30988 GCA_019426215.1 Buddleja alternifolia | reverse complement strand
ATATTTTTTCTTAAAAAAATGAGAATGAGATATAGCATCCCATCCATCACGACCCTAACTTTCGTTTGTTGCTCTTTTTGGCTTACCACAAAATGTTTTTCAATATAAGAACTTCAAGCAATATAAATGTGTATCTTGTTAGTTACGGCAATCACAAGATAAAAACCATACAACTTGTTTGTTTGCGTTTTCAATCTTCTTTTTTCATTTTTATTTTTATCTGAAAATAAAAATATACACTTTGCACTACTTTTAATTGAAAATATTTTCATTTTCATTTTTTATTTACATTCCCAATAATTTCAATCATTTTTTTAAATTACATTTACATCACTTATATCACATTTTCTTATCACTTTTCTCTCTCATCTCGTAACAATTTTGAAACATTTCTCTCCTCTTCCTTCTCTCCTTTAAAGTTTAAAACATCATTAATATTCACCATCAAACCCACATTATTCATCTAATATTATTTTAATCATTTCACACTGTCTCATTCACCAATTTAAACCATTTTCAAAAACATAACCAAACACACCTACTTTTTTCACTTTTCTCGCACGAAAATTAAAATACTCATTCTCCCATACATTTTAGAAAATAACGGTTGAAAATGTTATGAATACACATCCAAACATAATATAATTTTAGATCACAAATCTTAACTTTTTAGTTCGAATTTGTAGCGATTATGTTTCAAATGTCGACTCCAAAAAAATTATTATTGACCTTATTTTTCGTAGGCAAAAAAAGAAAAAATGCAAGTAATTTGTCTAGATAATAACTTGGATAGTAAATTTTTTAAAGAAATGTTTATCAGACAATACCTATTTGGTTGGATTTTGGTATTTTTGGACAAAAGAAAACATTGGAAGATTATATCTATAAACTCGAATAATCAGTCTTCTGATCTAGGGTTAATTATAGGACCAGTATACTAATTTTTATTTCATTTAAGTGTACGTTAATTTTGTACTAAATATTTTATTTAAGAAAGGTATTACGTACTTTTCAATCATTGAAGTTTAACTGATGAAAATACCATGATCCATGACCTTAATAAAAGATTAAATAAGAAAAAGTATATAATTCTTTCATTTGTATATTGTTTATGCGATATAAATTTTGATTGAGTCATTAGAAAATAAATTCTAAATAAATAAACTATGCTTGTCTCATATGCGCCCCTATTTCTTTTTTTCTTTTTTTAATTCATCCCTTGGTGTTGTAAAAGCCAAACTTAAGTAGGAATGGAAAAAAAGGAAAAAGAAAAGAAAAGAAGCCAAACATAAATACAAGAGGCCAGAATTGGTGATTGAAAAAAAAAAAGACAACATAAGAGTCATCAAACGGACGCCGCAGACAGGAGTAACCATGCCCCATGCCTCGTTATGAATGTTGGTTAGTCAGTTTGTTGGTTAGCGGTGGGCTTTTGGGCAATTTAAATGTTTCGTAACATTCTGGTGTAATAATTTCTGTAATATACATAGATGTGTTATAAATGTATAAACAAATGGTTAAAATATGAAGAGAAAAATTAGAATAATATAAAAAAAATTCTCTCCAAAACCTAATCACATACATATGCATTTATTGTGCAATTATACGAAAAATGTTAGATGTGTTATAAATGTATAAACAAATGGTTAAAATATGAAAAGAAAAAAATTAGAATAATATAAAAAAAATTCTCTCCAAAACCTAATCACATATATATGCATTTATTGTGCAATTATACGAAAAATGTTACACCATAATATTAGAGAAGATTTGAATTGACTTTATGGAGCTGGTGTGAATGTGTTGACTTTTATTAAAATTCCAATCCAGCACGTCATCTCGATGATTACGAGGAAAGACTGTTCTGCAATTGAATGTACACGGATGTCCTTTGTGTATGTCCTAGATTAACAATTTAATCCCTACAGATATTTTAGATGAAAAAATTTCTAAAGGATTTTAGAATTCTAAGTATAAAATCCATGTTATTTGGCGAAGGACTTGAGATGTATATTTTGGTGGAAGGATCAATTACTTAAGAACATTAAATATTATCGATTAATCTTGATTATTTTTAAGAGAATTGTATAATATTTAGGGATAGATTGAATTCATTGATATCATTTCATCCAACATTATTTACGTACAATGGTGGTAAAAAATTGTCATACTCACCACTTGACACCAATAATATAATGGGATAATTTCAATAAAGTCGATCCACCGTGAAATTCCTAGAGTTGTTTGAGCCCTCATCTATATCATATTGACAATGGATTAGTTTTCCAATATTCTTTTATCAGGTAAAAAGAAATTAATAATCACAAGTATTTTGAGTTAATTGGGTTGATTCATTATAGTTTATCGAACTGTGTAAAGCCCGGCGTGAATAAATGGTTTTAAATTTAACTAAGAAATACGTTATGAATTGAGATCTATTGAATTACTAAAGCCCAATAATTTTTTCCTTTTGGTTAATACTAAACCCAATAATTGAAGAGCCTTCAAAATACACTATCCATCATCTCGATAATTTCAAAATGGATACATACACGATAGTCAAAGAAATTGATTACAAAATAAAGAGGAAAAATATGTAAAAGGGATAAAGATATAAACATGGAAAGAGATCCACTGAAGTGGATAGTCGTCACACCCCAAAGAGTCGGATGCTTGGCACGACAAGTCAGCGTGCCAAGAGGGTCAACAAGTGTCGAGGGTAGGTGGTATTAACTGAGTATTGGGCATGATGCGGGCAAAAGACGAGTGTTGGTCAAAACATATGCGAGATGGGTCGAGATAGTGACATTATGTGAGAATGTAGGATGATGGCTCAGGACATACGTGAAGATGGCCAAGACAAGTTGTGGATTGTGGCATCGGTGCGGGAAAACTTGTCAGACAGGCGAGGTAGTGTGCAGGAGAACTAGACAGAGCCGAGTGACTTGGTGTGCAAGGGCCGAGTCATGTGCGGGGCATGTGCCGAGCAGTTGGGCAGCATTATCCAAGACCATCACTCGACACTTGGACGTAGGGGATGCTTAATGCTAGAGTTAGTGGCGATTTCAAGGCAAAATTGTCCGACACTTGGAACTTAGTGATAGGTCGAATCCTAAGAGTGGTGGATGTCCACTCCAGGCGGACTGTGCCTTTAAAACAGATTGTATATGCCATTTTAGCTTAGTTGAGAGGTGTGTGCAAGTTTAGAGAATCTCCTCTTATTTACTTGATGAAGAATATATGATTGGGCTGTGAGAGATTTAGGGAATTTCCTCTTATATAAGACTAACATTTATCAATAGCATTTGACAGTAGTCTTTTCATGGTGATCATTAATCAATGGTTTGCAAAGTTTTTTGAGAAAGATTGATTTCTCTCTCTTAACCCCTCTTTCAATGATGGAACTATACAATACTTTTATCAAAATACATTATGTGTCTTTTACGTAATGTCTTGAGTTTTTGCTGTTGAAGGGTAGAGGACCAATCTTCTTTATATTCAAACTCTAAGAGTTGTTTTTCATCAAGATACTTTTTCACTTAGAGTCATGACTTTACATTAGGTAAAGTCATGTCTTTTCACTAACCAATTATGATTTAATTACATAATATTAGACAATTAATTATTTTGTCAAATAGACTTTAATATTAACAAAATAATAATATGTAATTTAATATATGAGACATAATATTTCTTGCATTCTCCCACTTGGCTCATATATTTTCTTTTATGATTTAGAATAAACATAATGTGCACAATAACATTATTCTAAATCTTTCATAAACTATTATGCCATGATTAAGTCAACATTAATGTGAGTCATGGCGGTTGTACGTCATGTAGCTCGACATAATCCCTTCCATGTACCACAACATCAATTTAAAATTAACCATGACCCTTAATGAAGAGAAAATAATGGTCCAACTTTAATGTCTTTATCAAAAAAAACTCTCGTTATTATACTTCTATTCCATAATGTATACAATATAGAAAAATAGGAGATTTCAAAAATATTTAATTGAGCTCAAAATTACCACATGATAACTTAATATGTATATAACATAAGTAAATTATGACGTTCTATAATGTCTGTTCTTTCGATATGCTCGTTAATATCTTAGGCGAAAATCTATAATGCCTTTAGCCTTAACCGAATGTGCTTGGTAACAAGGTAAAGCCCAAGAGTTGTTCCCGTCCCTGTCAAGGGAGATGAGAAAAACTATCGTCGAATTTGGAAAGTAAAAGGGGCTGCTCGTTGGAAATTTTTACCATGGCTTTTCCTGCAAAATTTGCGCGCCCACAAACTCCCTCTTGCAAGATCGCAAGATTATCTCTATCGCCGAGTGTAAAATTTGCGGGCACGTAGAGGAATCAAGCGTACACGCCCTCCTCGGTTGTGCATGAGTGAGAGATGTGTGTCTTTCTTTGGTGACTAATCAGTATCATGGCATCTTTTTCAACAAAAGCGCCACAGATTAGGTTGATTGGAATTTGATGACGCCAGCTAACAGGTATGATTGGTGCGATGGTTGGGATAGTTCCTTTACTGAAATCGTCAATTTTATTTGGCAGGTTAGCAATAAAATGGTGCATAAGAAGGAAATAAATGACCCATGGTTGGATCTCAAAGCGTTTCAACTTAGGATCATGGAAGGACATGACTTAAAAACGAGCAATTTCAACAGTCGAAACTATATTCAACTGGTGGGGTGGGATAAACCTATTGAGGATTGGATTAAGATCAATGTTAATGCCGTTGTCCAGCATCATCCGGGAGAAGAATATGGCGAACCAGGCATCAGAAGATTCTTACGCGATTGACATGGAAATTGGTTGCATGGATTTAACGGCCACATAGGAAGGTGCACGCGCCCTTGAAGCTGAACTTCATGCGATTTAAAAGGGATTACAAATTGCATGGAAATTGAATATCCACAAACTCACTTTGGAAACTGATTGCTAAGGGTATGAAACGTGTGGATACGACATCCTTCTCCCACAAATACTCATATTATACTCGTATAATATACGTACATACGTATAATTAAAAAATACTTCCGTTTCCCGTATGCATTCTGAACATAATGAATAATACTCGTACTTTTGAGTTAAACCGTTTAGTACATGTACTTTACGTTTCCCGTATAATACTCGATGAATAATACTCTAATTTTGGCGGAAAAAATGTTTATTTTAATTTAAAACTTAAAAATTATTATTAATTTTTATAAATATTAATTGAATTTATACAATCAAAAATGTTGAACGTTAATGATTTATCAAAATATTAGTTATTGCCAATTAATGACTCCTATAAAATATTATTTATATAAACTAAAAGCAAGTACAAGCAATAAATCTTACAAATTTATATAGAACTAAGCTGTATTTTTACTCCCAAATAATTAATTTATATCTGATTTGCCCGTAAATTATTATAACGTGGTCTTGGGCTTTATTAAAAGATGGGCTCAAACGAAGGATGAAGCAGTGAGCCAAAAATAAGAAGGAGCCCAAATGTTCGGAGTAGGCTTCATGAAAGAGGGCTCAAAGAAAGTCTAGAAGTCGGAGCATTGATTGTTTATTCAAGAAGGATAGCTGAGTAAGTCATAAAGAAGCTGAAAGATAGTTGAAAGGAATAATGGAAGGCATGACTCAAGAAGGATAGCTAGAAGAAATAATGGAAGGCATGGAGCAAGAAGGATAGCTAGAAGAAATAATGGACGTCATGGATCAAGAAGGATAACTAAAGAAGAGATAAGATTGGATAAGGATCAAATGATATCCAATCTTACCTAATATCTCTCAAAGGAGGGGAGATGAATCATCATCTCCCCAAAAAATATGGAAGTGTCCGCCCCCCAACAAAAATGAGAGAAAAATCGGCCACTAAGACATATAAATAGGAGAAATTCCATTCTTTGTAATGTTAGATTCACAATTGAGAGGAAAGAGTGTAATATTATTGTATTTCTCCATCTTCTTCGAGAGAAAGTTGGAAACAAAAGAAATGGGAATTTAAGTGTTCTTCTTACTCGTTTTTATTCGAAATTCTTTACTTATTTTTGAAACTATGAGTCTTCTAAAATTAGATTTCTCATATTCATATAAATAAATTCGTGTTTGAATTTGCAGGACTTTCTTGGTGTAAAAAATGAACCGCATCAACTGGCGCCGTCTGTGGGAATAATTTGAGCACTCCTATCATCTATCCCTTATGAGCACCCAGGCCCAAAACACCCCCATCTCAAGGAGTTACCGAGCCTACATTGTCGGTACAAAAAAGTAGACATGTCAATGGTGAGGGAACATTAAGGAGAAGAAGAAGGCAGGAGTACACACTTGTTGCACTTGATGACATCTCCTCGAGCTATATGCTAAGGAAAATGCTCCTTAGCTAGCATACATGCGTCCGGTGCTCCCTGACACCTGGCAAAGCATGGCACTACCGGAAAATGGACCTTCCGTTGGTGAAGAGCAACAAATTGATAAAGGCCTAGAGCATGCCACCATCGAGAAATGCACAACATAGTGCTACCGACAAGGGGGACTACGGGTATACAGAAGTAGACCTCCCATGGGCAAAGAGAAACAAGTGGAAAGAGGAGGCCCGGAGCATGCCGCTATTGAAGAATGCACAGCATGCACACTCTGTGCCCTACAACCTGCTACTGAGCATGCCTCCATTGGAGAATGCACCCCAGCTAGCTGGTCAATAGGAACATCTATTCGCTATTGCCATGGCTTCGATCCTTCAAAGCAGCACCGTAATCAGTGATCTCAACAAATCCACACTTCATCACCTGAAGAAAATCAAGTCATTCCAACTACGGGAGAAGAGGCGAGCTTGGCATTACCATCTGCCCCCATCGTGGACTCAAAAATAGTCTCAGTCAATCCCCAAACCATGGAGCCACGACGCGTGTTTCTTCATAGCCATCCATGATGAACTATCCCCCACTACTAAGGGGGAAAGGTCTTGGATTCGGCATTAGCGGTCAAAGCATTTATTCTAAGCCAAACGAGACCCATCTAATCGCGTACGTGAGAAGACACACTAGAAGTATGGTGAAATCATGTCGGTAGAGGAAGAAAAGACAGGGATACCATTGTTGCCAAGGGTAAAGCCGGTAGAATGCTTGATTGCAGTGGAGTTAATACCAGAAGATGCTAGTAAGGTGGTCCGTGCAGGATCTCAATTGGAGCCCGACCTTTTATCTCAGCTAACTTGCCTACTCCGGGAGCACATGGATATATTTGCCTGGACTGCTGAAGATATTGTGGGCATAAATCCATCTATAGATGTCCACAACCTTAATGTGTTTCCTTTTGCTAAGCCTGTCAAGCAAAAAAGACGTCATTTCGGACCAGAGAAGGATAAAATCATACGGAGCGAAGTGGACAAGTTATTGGCAGCTGGACATATTAGGGAGATCCAATTCCCTTAATGGATAGCCAATGCTATTTTGGGCCCCAAAAGTGGAGGCAAGTGGAGGATGTGCATTGATTTCAGAGATCTCAACATACTTTCCCTAAAGGCTGCTATCCATTGCCAAGGATAGATCAGTTGGTGGATTCGACCTCCGGATGCGAACTCCTGAGCTTGATGGATGCTGCGCAAGGGTATCACCAGATATCGTTCGCGGTGGAAGACCAGAAGAAAGTTAGTTTCATCACTGTGTTCGGAACATACTGTTACATAATGATGCCTTTCGGGCTCCGTAATGGAAGGCATGGAGCAAGAAGGATAGCTAGAAGAAATAATGAACGGCATGGATCAAGAATGATAACTAAAGAAGAGATAAGATTGGATAAGGATCAAATGGTATCTAATCTTACCTAATATCCCTCAAAGAAGGGGAGATGAATCATCATCTCCCAAAAAAATATGGAAGTGGCCGCCCCCCCAATAAAAAGGAGAGAAAAATCGGCCACTAAGACATATAAATAGGAGAAATTCCATTCTTTGTAATGTTAAATTCACAATTGAGAGGAAAGAGTGTAATATTATTGTATTTCTCCATCTTCTTCGAGAGAAAGTTGAAAACAAAAGAAATGGAAATTTAGGTGTTCTTCTTACTCGTTTTTATTCAAAATTCTTTACTTATTTTTGAAACTATTAATCTTCTAATATTAGATTTCTCATATTCATATAAATAAAGTCATGTTTGAATTTGCAGAACTTTCTTGGTGTAAAAAATGAACTGCATCAATATCCGTATTATACCCGTACGTTTACGAATCTATTTATTTCCCGTTCCCGTACTTTTTAGCAGAATTTTTCACCGTAACTTTCAATAAAATTTTATAATATACACGTACGTATTAAATGATGAACTTTCCCCATCCCGTATTTTACTAACTATGTTCGAGACATGCTTAGACGTCATTGGCAAGAACCTATTGTGCAAGTCCCCCGGGAAGCCAATCGCATGGCCAAAGAGGGTATAAATCGACCATTTGAGAGGGTAGCAACACCGATTGGAGATGTGTACCCGGCGACAAACAAGACTTACATGGCATTAAGTGTCCTCGGAAAATAATCACTAGTCTGGGTTTATCGAAATAGAGCTCTAGGATATCACCTTTCTCTTTTGTAACAAACAAAAAAGATAAATATGAAAAACATAATTGACAGAGAGAAAAGAAATTATATGAAAGAGAAATAAATGACATTTAGGCATAATCATCAATAGACTTTTATAAATTTGTTACATATCATTAGTAACAGGAAAATTTAACCCGTTCCCGGCTTGGCCACACCCAAGTCTATTTCACAAGGAGAGTATATTACACTTACCCTATGATTGGTCACCCATTTTGTGAAATACACTTGGGTGTGGCCAAGCCGGGAGCGGAGACATACCTAAGATCAAATTAATTTTTCTAATGATCTCTGAAATTATAAAAATACAGGAAGATTAAATGAGCAATTCATGACGTATTTTCGTAGTCAAGTTCACCTTTTAAAATAAATAATGAGTCCAGCAAAATATAAACTAAGCCACCTTCTTAACGGGACATTTAGCCAAATAGCCCTTTTTTGAAAGTCTTTTAAGGAAATAGCACCTCTACTGTAGCCTCGTACTGTACCACTTTCTTATAATTGCACATGAGTCCAGTAACTTTTGAAGTTATTAAACTTTGGTCCTTATAAAATAAATTTTTACAAAAGTAACATAATTACATAAAATATGAACAGTGCCACCAAATTTTTATCATTTAACGAGTTAAGCATTCTATTCTAAAATTCTCATGTAAGAAGGTTGCTTTGTAAATCCGATTGCTTCATAAACGAAGACTTACGTTGGATCTATAGTAAAGTACCTATCTTACCCTTTTGAATTTCAAAATATATTCTTAACTTATTTAATAATTTAAACTTAAAAACACTGTTTTGAAACATAACTTGAGAACACTTTTCTGATGTGGAAGATCAGATTAAACTGCGACCACAGAGCATACTCAGAATACTCAAGCTCTGATACCATTTTGCTTGCACACTGGGGGGAATTATCACGCACATTTTGTCTCCCGACCAGTAACACCGAGACGGTAAACAAAATCTTCCCAAAGCAGTATCAGATATTATTGAAAACAATAATTTGTACAGCGGAAACATATTTTTGAGAAGATGAAAGAGTAGAATGTTACTACTGTTCATCCTCATTTTGAGCATTTTTAATGTTTTTGTATTTTCGGTTTTTTAATGTTTTTGTATTTTTTGAACATGAGAGAATTATAATATCTTTAAATAGTAGGGGAATCCCGTCCCTAGGGGTAGTTTACTCACTATGCATTATAAAGCATATAAAAACTTACAAGATATTATTGCACACAAAGAAGATATTTTATTACAAGAAAGGTGAGAGACTCTCTAGCAACCAAGAAGTGTGGGTTGGAGAGTGTTCAAGGAGCGAGCTTACAATATGAGTAATGAGGTCCTTATATAGGCCTCGGACATGAAAGAAATTACAACAAAATGAAGAGAGATTTGGCATCCGAACTGCCATTATTACAAACAGTACAAACAGTGCTTAAACAGTGAAAAAGTACATAGGTGGCAATAGTGAATAATAAATATGGTACAAAAGTTGCTGAAATTATTAAAGATTGTTGCTTTGAATTCAGTGCCTTGTTTGATAGCTGAATTATTGCTGCAAATTATTGTCCTTGCTGCTGATACATTTATGGCTTTTGTCTGGGAGATGCATTATTTTGCTGAATCTTTGAATGCTGTCTTCATGAGTTGTCTCTTGAAGTTTGTCTAGTAGTTGAAATATTGGTGCTGCTAAACATTATTGCTGAACTGTTAAAGCTTTTGTCTTCTAGTATGTATCTCGGCTGGTTCCTTTTAGATCTGGATTATATTCTGAATTCGGATTATACATATCAGGATTATATCTTGGTGGGTATTCCACACTTGTCATTGCTCTTTTTCCTAATGTAGTAAGGCGAATCTTGCATCTGGTCTTGGCCGGAATAAATATGCTATGATGAGGTGCCTGGAAAATAAGCTTGAGGTCTGAATCTGAATTGGGCATCATATACTATCACTGCGTTTTCCTCCGTATTTCCAAAGCTAATTTGAGTTCTTCTATATTGGCTAAAGGATTTATGGCTTCAAGACAATTCCACAATGTTGACATTGGTTCCCATTTTTCATAATTCTCTGTTATCGAAAAGAATGAATGTCCTATTTCTATTCCTGTAGTGTTCCAAATTGGAGGTAGAGATACTATGTCAATCTTGAGACTTTCTGCTGCTTGTTGCTCGAATATAAAATTGACAGCGTCTGAAATATGTCGACCTATATGAGTCACTTGTACTGGATCTGATACAAATATTTTTGCTATGAAACCATAGTCTAATAACCTTTGAACGCTGATAAATTCTTCATCTATCCATCCCTCTCTAAAAACTGATGCATCTATATGAACATTAGGCCATGAAAAATATTTTAGGGTGTATAATTTTAATGATCCTTCGTGGCGAATAGGTTCTCCCTTCCATTGTAGTAGGAGAGTCTTTGAAATTATTCCTTCTATCTGCTGATTGATAATAATTTGGGCTATTTTTAACATTCTTTTGTAAAAGCTATCTTCTGTTTTTTGCCAAATGATACTCTGAATTTCTTCAGGTAAAGCTAGAACTGTTTGGCAAGGGTTAAAAAAAGTTCGAATAGACAAGAATTGGTAGGATTTATTTTTAATCTCCTTAGGAACATCATTTTGTCTGGGGTTTATTAAATGGGCTGATAAATTTTGATGCTGGGCTAAAAGGTCTTGATAAAATTTGTTAAGGTTGGTAAACTGTTTAGTTATAGTCTCTAAGTCATCTTCGAGTGCTTCTACATCTGGGTTTGTTAGGAATTTCATATTAGATGTTTTGATGATGACAAATAGGACTTTCTGTTAGACTCCGAAAAGTGTGAAAGCTTTCATAGAATGTTATGTATAAGTACCTGAAAGCTTTTTTGTCTTAGGCTTATAGTATTTATCTTTGTAGAATTCAGCATGTGACACTAAAACACTTAGGAAAATTCTGGGTGAGTCTACCAAGTGATGAAGGTGAAGATCAAGCGTCTAAAGCTACAATGGATAAAGATATCTTGAAGCGTCTGTCAAACGCTTTAGGGATTATCCCAGTGCTCAAACTACGAATGGATAACTCAGGCCGAATACTCAACATCAAGTGAAATGACGAAATTTTCAGTGAGACCATCAAGACAAGATTGAAGAGTAAGCGTCTGAAATAAAGAAAAGAAAGTCAGGATCAGTCCAAGCGTCTGATACACAAGAATAACTATCCTCTTCAGCAAGCGTCCAAAAAAAAAAAAAGGTTAAACCAACACAACCTACAAAGAACGTAACCTGAAAAAGAATTTAGACCCAAAACCATCCAAAGACTTAAAAAATGCATGAATCAAACGGACGAATTATTTCCAACGGAAATAAAACAAGATGCATTAAAAGTCGGATAAGTGCTATTAAAATATAAGCACTATAACTTATGGGCAAGCCATATCTTTGACCTAGACTGTCAGGTTTATGAAACCAAGACCATGCCCAACCAATTAAATATACCCAAAGTTAGAAATGTCTGAACTCAAGGAATGTTTGGGGAAACGAGACTCCAACCGAGTCAAACGGACAAAAACCACCAATACCTTATAAATAGCTCTTTCAACAAACAAGTAAAATGATGAGAAAGTGACACACACAAAAATACCTACCTTGTTGAAAGAAAAGCTTACTAAAAATCATAGCCAAATATTCATATAAGCTTTTTACAAATATTCTAGAGACAGTCACCCATATCTCAAATCTCTTTTTAAGAAGAACATATACTACCATTGAGATATCCTCAAGTTGTTTGAACTTTCCAAAAACAAACAAACCCGTGACCAAAACCATCAACACCTTTCATCTGAGTGAGAAAGCTGGTTGACTTGCAAGCAGTATTTTTGTGTAAAAGAAGCTTGTTGAAGTTGATCTCTATTGGAGCTGAAATCTGTGTGACCAACGAGTTCCGAGATCAAAAGTAACTTGCACCATTTCTGAGTGAAAGAAGCAAGGGAATAGAAGATCTTTAGTGGAGCTGAAATCTGTGTGACCAAGGAGTTCCAAGATCATATCCAATCTCCCTCTATCTTGTAGAAGTCTCTGTGTGACTCTTCGATAATCATCATAGTGGAAAAACCTCCCTGATAAAAGGAGAAGAAGGACGTAGCTGGGATTACATCACCCAGTGAACCTTACAAATATTTTGTGTCATTTACTGTTTTATTGTCTTACATTATACTGTCATATTATATCTTGAAAAGGCATTTAAAACTAATAAGCGACTAATTGGTTAAAACGAACGCTAAGCTATAAAAACATTTCCGCTGTGCTAACCCTGATTTAGTGACTAAACTCTGCCCTACTTTGGTAAGCGTTGAAATCACCGAGTCTAAGTTAACGTTTCTCAAGCGCTACATCCAGCGCTTAAACTTGTCAAGCGTTCAAATATTTCAAAGTGATACGAATTTTTAAGAAGTCGAAAAAGACTTCAGAAGTCGAAAAATTCAACGGCTTCAAGATGCTACCTAATGAGACGCTAGAGCAATTAGACATGAGGTTTACAGCCCTTGTCACTGAACTAACATCTCTGGGTATGGAGCTACAAAATCGAGAAATAGTGGTCAAAATCTTTAGAAGTCTTCCAAGCAAATTCCTGATGAAAACAACTGCAATGAGAGAATCAAACAATCTGGACAGCCTAACTCCAGAAGATGCTTTTTCAGAACTCAAAGCGTTTGAATTTGAGCTGAGTTCGGCCAGTGATGCAGTAAGTAATCCAGTAATCGAATCTGGAGCGCTAATGGCATCAATCAAAGGAAAACCTATCAAAGAAAAAGGTTCGGACATAAGTGAGGAAGAAGAACTGGCGCTTCTAAATAGATTCAGGAAATTCCTGAAATATGAAAAGAAGGGAAACAGTCCTAAGCACCCAGGACAAAGTTCATATCAAGCGCTTCCTCAAATACAACCACAATATCAAACGCCTCACTATCCTGCGTCCTCCTCCCTAGCGCCAATTCAATATCAAACTCCTTCTCAGCAAGATCTCTCAGCGCCTGCAGCGTTAAACCAACGATCCACAAGATTAACAAACGAACAAAAGATGAAGACCAATCTTTGTTACAACTGCAGGAGACCAGGGCATTTCCAAGTTAATTGCCCATATCCAAATGTGTCTAAACCTATAAAGCAAGATCACACGGATAGAAACCAATTCAGGAGCAACCTGAGACAACAAGGCTTGCTAGCAGAATCAGAACCTCTCTATACGCCTGAAGAGGACTTGGAATCATCAGATGAAAGCAGCGATGATGAACCATCAAAGGACTCAGCATTCA
Source organism: Buddleja alternifolia (assembly GCA_019426215.1). Classification (NCBI taxonomy): domain Eukaryota; kingdom Viridiplantae; phylum Streptophyta; class Magnoliopsida; order Lamiales; family Scrophulariaceae; genus Buddleja; species Buddleja alternifolia. The sequence goes on along the minus strand of WHWC01000356.1, from coordinate 17,085 downwards.
TTTGTCTCATGGCAAGAGAAAATGAAGCATCTAACGACGTACCATCTGAGGTAACCACTGATCTGTATCATCCTCTCTCTTATGATGAATTACTTGACAAAGTAAAGGAATATTATACAGATTGTCAAGATGCCACCCAATTATTCCAAAATCACCATCGTATTATTTCAGCACTCAGAAGTGATAACCTAACGCTCAAAGCAGAGTTGCAAATTCAGCAACAGTGCATTGAGAAAAACCAATCACTCGAGAGTGAAATTACTCAGCTAAAAGGTGATCTTAATATAATAGTCAAAAGAGAAGCTGAAATGGTCGCTAAACTTGCCAAATCAGAGCAGCTTATCTCCTCATTATCAAAAGCGTCTAGAACGCTAGATAATGTGACCAAAGTAACCAGGGCATTTGGTGAAAAGACCGGTCTAGGTTTTGATAAAATCAGTTTTAAAGCCAAAGCGTCCAATGTTACAACAATCAACAAAGGAAAAGGTGTAATCTTTGTTGAAGAAAGTTCAATCAGACAAACGCTGAATGAATCAACAAATCCTGGTACAAAAGTTAATGATAAAGTCAACATTGACTCAGGCAAAGGAAAGACCAAAGTGAACGTCTCACAAAAGAAAATATATCCAAACGCTCAAAAAGCTAAGGAGATATTTTCTGCCAGTGAATCAAACGTTAAGCGTCCCGCACCAAAAGTGCATCCTAAGCCAGTACCAAACAGAATCAAACGTCCATATCCAAAACAATCCAGTTCATATTATCAACACTATGATAATTGTGAATACGATTATGATTATCACTATAATCAAGGATATTTCTATACATCTAGAAAAGGTATGCAACTCAAAACGAAACCCAAGAAGGCCAATCTTTCTCCTGTAGTGAAGATAAGGCAAATATGGGTTCCGAAAAATCTAATTCACGTCACTAACAAAGAAGGACCCAAACAAAATGGGTACCTAAAGGAAATTAGATCTGCCTTTTTGAATGCAGGTACCTAGAGCCAACACCTACGCTTCAGTATGGTACATAGATAGTGGATCATCGAGACACATGACTGGATCAAAGGACCTCTTGATCAACTATCGTGCAACCAATGGTCCTCAAGTTATATTCGGTGATAATTCTAAAGGTAAAACTAAAGGTATAGGTATCATGCATAGGGGGAACATCATGATCAATGATGTATACTATGTCGAGGGTCTTAAACATAATCTCCTAAGCATAAGTCAATTTTGTGATAAAGGCTTTGAAATTAAATTTTCTAGTGACTTGTGCGAGATAATCGATGTTAAGACAGGATCTACCAAATTAAAAGGAAGAAGAACAAACAATGTATACTTAGTAGATTGGGATTCAACATTAGATAACAACCCTACATGCTTCGTAGCTAAGAATCAAAACGAATTAGGTTGGTTATGGCACAGAAAAATGAATCACCGCAATTTCAAAACAATCTCTCAATTAATATCTCTAAATCTCATAGAGGGATTACCTAAAGGTTCCTTTAATAAAGATCGCTTATGCGATGCTTATCAAATGGGTAAACAAGTTAAATCATCCTTTAAGAAGAAGCTTCATCTATCGACCTCTCGAATACTTGAATTACTACATTTAGATTTGTTTGGTCCTATTCAAATCATGAGCGTCAGTGGTAAAAAGTATTCACTAGTAATAGTTGATGATTTTTCACGCTATACATGGGTAGAATTTCTAGCATCTAAAGATGAAACTAGTGCCAAGCTCACCTCTCTAATTCGTCAACTACAAAACTCAAAAGATCTAAAAGTAACAAGAATTAGAAGTGATAGAGGAACTGAATTTACTAACCATATTGTTGAGAAATTTTGTAAAGACTTTGGAATACTTCATGAGTATTCAGCACCTAGAACACCTCAACAAAATGGAGTTACTGAACGGCGGAACAGAACGCTTAAAGAAGCCGCTAGGACTATGTTAGCCGAATCTAAGCTGCCTCAAAGGTTGTGGGCCGAAGCTGTTAACACTGCTTGCTACACTCAGAACCGGTGTATGATCAACAAGCAACATGAAAAGACTCCATATGAGTTATGGAAGGGACGTAAGCCGAATGTTTCATACTTTCATGTATTTGGCTCAAAATGTTTCATTCATAACAATGGTTCTCAAAGCCTAAAGACATTTGATCCTAAAGCAGATGAAGGAATCTTTCTAGGATACGCCAAAAATGGAAAGAGCTTTCGCATCTTAAATAAGATCAAATCGAAGGTTGAAGAATCCATTCATGTTGTGTTTGATGATGCTAACCAAGAACCGAGTAAGGTTAATATTAATGATGCAGGAATTGAAGATTTATCTCAACAAGCGTCACAAATCAATCTGTGTGATGATAGTGATATTGATGAAGATAATGAAATCATTATACCTAATCCTAAGACTACTCGTAAAGACATCAACGATGACATTGCAAGAAACGCTGATGATCATGAAGGGTATGTTCATCAAGAGCAAATTCAATCTACAAACACTGAAGCGCCTACGCAAGGAATTGGTCAAGCGCCTACACAGTTTAATCAAACGTTAGATCAATCTCTTAACTCGTTCCAACCAGACAGAAAATGGCTCAGAGACCATCCACCAGAACTAATTATTGGAGATATTGGAGCACCCGTTAGAACGAGAGCCGCTACAATAAATGAGGCCATGTTTGCAAGCTTCCTATCTCAAATGGAACCAAAGAAAGTGGATGAAGCGCTTAACGATCCAAGTTGGATAGAAGTCATGCAAGAAGAGCTAAACCAATTTGAAAGAAATAAGGTATGGACGCTAGTACCAAGACCAACCCACCAAGGGGTCATTGGAACTAGATGGGTCTATAGAAACAAAATGGATGAGAATGGAATTGTGATTAGAAACAAAGCCAGACTCGTAGCTCAGGGATACTGTCAAGAAGAGGGCATCGACTTTGATGAAACATACGCTCCAGTTGCCCGACTTGAAGCAATCCGCATGTTTCTAGCGTTTGCAGCATTTAACAAATTTACAGTGTATCAAATGGACGTAAAGAGTGCATTTCTGAATGGTAAACTCCAAGAAGAAGTATATGTGGAGCAACCACCAGGATTCATCAACAACCATGGGAAAAGCATGGTTTACAAATTGGACAAGGCACTCTATGGTCTTAAACAAGCACCACGAGCATGGTATGACACTCTCTCTATCTTCCTTATAGGTAAAGGCTTTTCAAAAGGCAGCGTTGACACAACGTTATTCAAAATTACCCATAATGACGATATTCTCCTAGTTCAAATTTATGTTGATGATATTATATTTGGATCTACCAATAAGCGTCTATGTGAGAAATTTTCGAAAATGATGCAAGATCAATTTGAAATGAGCATGATGGGTGAATTAACTCTCTTCCTAGGATTACAAGTTAAACAACTCCCTAATGGCATATTCATAAATCAAACTAAATATACTAGAGATATGATCAAGAAATTTGGTATGGAAAATGCATCACCTTCAAAAATTCCAATGAGCCAGACGCTTAAGCTAGATAGAGACGATAATGGAAAGAAAATTGATATCACTAACTATAGAGGTATTATTGGATCACTTCTTTATCTTACAGCTAGTAGACCCGATATTATGTTCTCAGTATGCATGTGTGCACGATTTCAAGCTGATCCTAGAGAATCACACTTAATTGCTGCTAAAAGAATCCTTAAGTACCTAAAAGGCACACAAAATGTGGGCTTATGGTATCCTAGGGATTCTCCTTTTGAACTAATCGGTTATTCAGATGCAGATTTTGCAGGATGCAAAATAGATAGAAAAAGTACTAGTGGAACATGTCAATTTCTAGGTGATAGACTAATTTCATGGCATAGTAAGAAGCAACAGTCCATCGCTACTTCCACCGCTGAGGCTGAGTATGTAGCCGCTGGAAGCTGTTGTGCACAGATCCTTTGGATGAGGCAACAACTTAGAGATTATGGAATAATCCTAGATCCAACTCCTATCCATTGTGACAATCAAAGCGCCTTAGCAATGACTCAAAATCCAGTTCTTCACTCTAGAACCAAACACATTGACATTCGCTATCACTTTCTACGTGACCATGTTCAAAAGAAAGATATCTCCATGCACTTCATTAATACAGAAAAGCAACTGGCAGATATCTTCACCAAAGCGCTTAACGAACAACGTTTTCTCACTTTAAGAAGTGAACTAGGTATGATTGATCTAAATGCTTAATCATTCGAAACATCATACTTTTGTTAGGCATGAAATTTAGGGGGAATTCAATGTATGTTATGAAATTTATGGGGAACCTACATAGGGGGAACCTTAAAAGAGCTAACTATACCTAAGTGAATATGACCAAAAATGTTTTCCCTTGCATCGGTCATACGCACTTAGCACCATACACTTAAAACCTTTTTGACGCTTATTACACAAATCTGTCTTAGCGTCTGCACTTCTTTCAAAATAAACTAAACGCTTAGCTTTATTCCCGGCTAAAAGCAGTTAGTAAAAAGACCCTTTTAAAAGCAAGCGTACATTACCCTACGCTAAAACGAGAAAGTGGATTAGTCAATCAATGCAATTAATGCTGACTTGACATTCCTCACCCTTCGCTCAAGAAAACCCATGGGTACTCATCACGTTTTTCAAAGATGGTTCAGCACATGTACACGCGTCAGTACAATTACCATGTATCTTAGACGAGTACAACCGGCGCTGAATATTTTAAACCAAAAGTAAAACACTACTACCAAGACCTAATGATAAGTACTGGGAAACTGTGTCCTCATATACACCCTGAAAGGAATAATTCTATATGTTACAATGAGCGCTAAAGCACAACCTGTTACTTGAAAGAGACTCCCAAGATTTTCAAGCGTCCACATAACACTCAATTGTTTCAAGCGTCATTCTGACTAAGTCCGGACGCTTTAACAAATTTTTGGCGGGCATTTAAATAGTGTTCAAAATTATGATTCCCGAACAGTTTTCATAAAGAACGTATCCGCTTTTCATGGGCACACGCATCACTCTCAGTCTCTGTTTTAAACTTTTAAACGGACTTCAAAATAGTATATGTGGCAGTTACTAAAAGAAACCGTGCCTGTTTAATCTAAATTCACGTCCACAGTTATATTTTAATGGCTGAGATTTATACTCCTCCACGTGTCAACATCTCAAACTTCAAACACACCGAACATTCAAATTGAAGTTTCTGCAGAACACAAACACTCTTATACTCTATTCCATTCGTGCAAAAACAAGTCTCTCTCTTTTTCAAAAACGAAAAATTTTCCTTCGTAATCTCTGTCTACTGCTCACTCATGGCACCCAAGAAAGCTACTGCTGGAACCTCTGAAGTTATTGTCAAGATCACTGAAGGCCTTATAGTTGATTGGAAGTTTCTCTATGAAAACCCCCAAATTGATTTAACGGAAATAATGGATTCTGTAGCAGAGGCTGGGCTTCAGAAATTTCTCACGAAATACTCATATATGTTTCCTGAAGAACTAGAATTTTTCTGGAGAAATGCTCGACTGTCTGACGATGAGACTTCCATCACGTGCTTGTTTCCTGTCTCCAAGAAGGAATCAAAGACGTTCACTCTCTCTGCGGCCTCCATTGCCCAGAATTTCTCTCTACCTAATGCTGGAGCCACTTTAGACACTATCACTGAAGAACAAATTCAAGAAGTCTGGACTCAGATTAGCGCTTACGATGATGTTCCATACAAACCGTACTTTGAAAAGAAGGATATAGTGAACAGGTATCGAGTCTTGGCTGATTTCTGCAGTAAAAACATCGAATGCAGAGTGGGAACCTTCGACAAAATCAACCCAACCCAGTTCCAGATGATGACTGCCATCCTACTCAAGATAAAGATCAACTGGAGCGCTTATATATTCAGCAGGTTCAGAGACAGTTTACGCACTTCAAACAGACCTTATGGTCTAGTTTTAAGTGATCTACTCTTTCGAGCAGAGTGCACCTCTTCAGCAGGAGTCACCGTGGCCAAGCATAAGTTCTATGGGCCAAGAATCATCAATAATCTCTTCAATCCACCCAAAGTTGGAGGTGCTGCTAAGCCTCTCTCTGAGCGCCAAGTTGTCCGCGCAGCGTCAGATGAGGAGGCTGAGCGTCCAGATCAGGAGAAAGCCAAACGTACTGTGAAGCGTCCCACTGTCACCAAGAAACGGGCTCCTCGAAAGCCCAAGGCTCAACCTATTAAAAACGATGAAGATGACGAGGATTCTATACCCCTCATTAGTCGGAAAGATCTGGAAAAGGTTCTCAAGAATATTGACTTTGAAGAACCTGCAGTTCCACAGACTCAAGCGTTCCCCGCCGAAGGTATAAATGTGAAGCGTATCTTCAAAAGGCGTAAGCGTCCAACTGCTGCCATCTCTTCTGAGACTACACAAAGAGATCAAGCCATAGCTGCTGTCCCGATATCATCCTCCGAACCACCAGTTGATGTCCATCTGGATGTTGATATGACCCAAATTGTGGCCATCGCACATGAAGCTGCCATCGAATCTACAAATCTCGAGCCGGATGAACCTGAAATCCCAAGGGCTCAACCATTGCTTGCATTACCTAGTACAACAGAGGCACGCTCAGAAGGTCAGAGCGATGCTAACGACGTTGTGATCCATCGACACTTCTTCAAGCTGGATCCCTCAAAGACTATCGATCACTCAGTCGATTATTTGCCTCCAGCGCCCGCAGAAAACTTCATACCTGCAGGTTACAATGAAGAAAGTCTTATCAATGCCGAAAATGATATCGCCAAGCTCATAAAGTTTGATCTGGCTGTACGCAACACTCTCTTTAATACAGCCTCCACCCCAGCTGATGAAGCTTACTACAAAGCGCTTGAACTCGGAAAGACTCCCACACACATCCCGGCTTCTGTCACTCTCCAAGCTCAGCGGCAAGGAGGCACGACTCCTAGAGCTGATGTTGACTTAGCTTATTATCTGGACTGTGGGACAAGCAAACCCACTGGCTTCGCTCTCCGCGACTACAACATCAGAGTCTATGAGCGTCAGGATCAGCTTCTGAACCCAACGGAAGAGCTACTAAACAGAGAAGGATATTCTCACTCTCTAACACTGGTCAAAAGCGAGGAAAACAAGAACTCAGCTAATCCTCTCCTCCTGTGGAAGAATAAAGGAGTACATGCCGGTGAGCGTCCAGCATCCCTGACCGAGATGATTCAACTTGAAACCGATGCATATTTTGACTGCGTCTGGAACGCTAACTACCAACCCGACAGGTATCGTTTTGAATCCATCTGTGATATTCATCACCAAGGGTTTCGTGCTATACTTAATGCAGGAACTGAGTATTGTATGACTGAGATACGATGGGCTGAAGCTTACATGGGTGACAAGTATAAATTTGAAGACTTGGTTAGTGCTCCCCATCTGTTCAGACTAGGGATTCATGATAAAAGGACCAAATTTGCACGCTACATGCTGACGCAGCGCCAGCATAGACTTGGACCCGTTCTGAAGCTGCCTCTGATCCGCCATCAACCTGAACACCGCTTAAGACAAGCGTTGCACAAACTGGCCAACTCTTCTCTACGCTTTGATGATCAAGCGTCCACCAGCGGTTCCTCTCCCATGTCCTGTCTGAACTGCACCCCTAGCCAATGTGAAGACAACTTTGCTCTCATGATGGCAATTATGCCTCCAGTCTCTCTATTCGACAAAATCTTCACAGACAATCTGCGACAATGGGATGGCTCTCGGATCAATTCTTTCAGAGGATATCCACTACTTCCGTCTATTCGACAAGAAGTCTCCAGTCACTATGATTTTGGTTTATCGCTGCTAGAAAGATCTCAAGCGCTTGCTTCAGCCATCTACCCATACTTGGAAGAGTATTACCAGCTCCGCGTTCCCGCCTCTCGGAAACCGAAGACTCTCCCAACAGATCGGCTAATTGGCTTCTCACAACACTATTGCCCAGATGCCTTATTCTCTATCTGCAAAGCGCCCTCCAAACTCTTTCCCACTCATGTGCTGGATATCCTCGGGCCACTGTATATCAGGGCACTGGATAGTCCTATCAGAACGTTCATTCAAGGTACTCATCTCCCCACTCTACATTTGAATGAACTCCTGCAGACTGCTACGTATCCATATGCAGATGAACCGTTTGCCAGCTTGGACTTTCGGTTTACGGACTTTAGCCGAATAGAATCAGACTTTCCTGCAGCACCCGCTGAACTGTTAACTGCTCCTGAGCGCCTATTAGAGTTACCTCAAGCGCCTCATTCTCCCAGTCCAACTGAATCCGACTCTACTGCCTCCACCGAGTCCAACACTGCTCCAGAGCTTCGAGGAACAGTATTTGATCCTACTAATCAAGTATCTATTGAATCTCTCAAACACACATCTCGTTTTAAGCCTCAAGTCCGCCCTGCACTTCCACACGCTCAACCGTCCATGGCTGAATGCCTCACTCAAATACAGCAACTATCTACAGCTACTCAGGCAAGTCATGTGGCTTTAACCAATGATCTACAAGATAGATTCACGGCTCTCGAGACCTCTCTCACAGACGCTAATCAAGCTCAACTCCTGGTTATGAAAGAACATTTCGACCAGCGTCTAACCACTCTTGAGGCCTCTGTCGCTCAGATTGCTGCTCAAGTCAGTCTTCTTACTCAGCATTTCATACAGACTGATGATGGCAATAAGGGGGAAAAGAGGAAATCGTCAACATCTAAAGATCAAGCTCCTCCTCCACCATCCAAGCGTCAACACGTTGATACTTCTCTCACACTGAGTGCAGAACCAAGGTATCCCTATCCCTCTTGGGTAACCACATCGGTTGAAGCGTCCAACAAGAAAGAAACCCCCAGAGTGCTCTATCCAACTCTTCCGTTGCCTTCAAGAGCACTGCTTGAACAGTTTGACATTCCTCTTCTCAGAGCATCAATTCCAGAACCAACTGATCCAGCAGTATTAGCCTTAGAAAGAAAAATGTCTGACTTCGACCAAACCTTCAGAATTTGCCTACGATACATAGGCATCAGTCCAGAGGAATGGGATAAACACTTCATTGCCTTTAAGGCACGACAAGTTCAAGAAAACAAGCACATAATCAGTAAAGATCATGCGGCAATGATGACGTTAGAAGATCAGATAACTGAAGCAATCCGTGCTGAAATGACTAAGAGATACAAGATCAAGCCACGATCTTAATTTTTACTTGTGCCTCTCTCTTTGTAGTTGTAAAATGCCTGCACTATGAAATATATATATAAAATGCATTTTACAGCTGAAACATCTCGTTAAAGCTCAAACTAACTTACTAATTTACGCTAACCTTCAGGTATCTAACACTTGAACCAAATAAGTATTGCCATCATCAAAAAGGGGGAAATTGTTAGGAATTTCATATTAGATGTTTTGATGATGACAAATAGGACTTTCTGTTAGACTCCGAAAAGTGTGAAAGTTTTCATAGAATGTTATGTATAAGTACCTGAAAGCTTATTTATCTTAGTCTTATAGTATTTATCTTTGTAGAATTCAGTATGTGACACTAAAACACTTAGGAAAATTCTGGGTGAGTCTACCAAGTGATGAAGGTGAAGATCAAGTGTCTAAAGCTACAATGGATAAAGATATCTTGAAGCGTCTGTCAAACGCTTTAGGGATTATCCCAGTGCTCAAACTACGAATGGATAACTCAGGCCGAATACTCAACATCAAGTGAAATGACGAAATTTTCAGTGAGACCATCAAGACAAGATTGAAGAGTAAGCGTCTGAAATAAAGAAAAGAAAGTCAGGATCAGTCCAAGCGTCTGATACACAAGAATAACTATCATCTTCAGCAAGCGTCCAAAAAAAAAAAAAAAGGTTAAACCAACACAACCTACAAAGAACGTAACCTGAAAAAGAATTTAGACCCAAAACCATCCAAAGACTTAAAAAATGCATGAATCAAACGGACGAATTATTTCCAACGGAAATAAAACAAGATGCATTAAAAGTTGGATAAGTGCTATTAAAATATAAGCACTATAACTTATGGGCAAGCCATATCTTTGACCTAGACTGTCAGGTTTATGAAACCAAGACCATGCCCAACCAATTAAATATACCCAAAGTTAGAAATGTCTGAACTCAAGGAATGTTTGGGGAAACGAGACTCCAACCGAGTCAAACGGACAAAAACCACCAATACCTTATAAATAGCTCTTTCAACAAACAAGTAAAATGATGAGAAAGTGACACACACAAAAATACCTACCTTGTTGAAAGAAAAGCTTACTAAAAATCATAGCCAAATATTCATATAAGCTTTTTACAAATATTCTAGAGACAGTCACCCATATCTCAAATCTCTTTTTAAGAAGAACATATACTACCATTGAGATATCCTCAAGTTGTTTGAACTTTCCAAAAACAAACAAACCCGTGACCAAAACCATCAACACCTTTCATCTGAGTGAGAAAGCTGGTTGACTTGCCAGCAGTATTTTTGTGTAAAAGAAGCTTGTTGAAGTTGATCTCTATTGGAGCTGAAATCTGTGTGACCAAGGAGTTCCGAGATCAAAAGTAACTTGCACCATTTTTGAGTGAAAGAAGCAAGGGAATAGAAGATTTTTAGTGGAGCTGAAATCTGTGTGACCAAGGAGTTCCAAGATCATATCCAATCTCCCTCTATCTTGTAGAAGTCTCTGTGTGACTCTTCGATAATCATCATAGTGAAAAAACCTCCCTGATAAAAGGAGAAGAAGGACGTAGCTGGGATTACATCACCCAGTGAACCTTACAAATATTTTGTGTCATTTACTGTTTTATTGTCTTACATTATACTGTCATATTATATCTTGAAAAGGCATTTAAAACTAATAAGCGACTAATTGGTTAAAACGAACGCTAAGCTATAAAAACATTTTCGCTGTGCTAACCCTGATTTAGTGACTAAACTCTGCCCTACTTTGGTAAGCGTTGAAATCACCGAGTCTAAGTTAACGTTTCTCAAGCGCCACATCCAGCGCTTAAACTTGTCAAGCGTTCAAATATTTCAAAGTGATACGAATTTTTAAGAAGTCGAAAAAGACTTCAGGGTCTATTCAACCCCCCCTTCTAGACCCTTTCGTATACCACTTGGGACCAACAGGGTTTATAGGTCTCTTTCCCTTTGAAAGTATTTTGGGCTTTGCAGTTTCGGCATTAGGCTGTATGTAAAAATTTGGACCTAAAATTCTTCTTGCTGCTGTTACTGCTTCATGAAAATGTTTAAAGGGCTCCAAGTATCCCTTTACTACCTTCTGAATGCTTTGTATTGCTCGTTGATAATCTTCAAAGATTCCCACTGGTTCTCCTCTAATAACAAGATAAACTGCTGCTTCGTCTAATGGAAAATTTTTGTTTTCCTTTTCAAAGTAATAACAAAGTGCATTTAGTGCTGTTAATTTGCTGGCTGAAGGATAAGCTTCCCATAGAGCAATGAGTAAAATACTTTGATCTTCGGTTATATGAGGGGTATCTTTTGGAAGCTTGAAATTATGTCTGACTGGAAGAGCTATTTTGCCAAAGGTTTTTAAAGCTGGTCTAGGAAAAACGCTTTGTGTAGCTGGATTGAAAAACTGAGTTTCTATTGTGAATGCTGGTCTATTCTGACTAGTTTGTTGAAAATTAGGCCTGAAAGCTGGTCTTCGGACTATTTGGTTGTAAGCTGCAGAGGGAGGTCTTGTTTGTTGGTTGTTTTGGTCGTTGGAAGCCATGATCTGTTTCCCAAAATTAAAGTTAATTGCCTGCTTAATAAATCTGCTATGCTATTATTTGATCCTTTAATATGTTCAAATTCTACTTTATATCCATTACCTTCTATTGCATTTCTAAAATTTAACCATCTTTTATTATTTTGTTTTCTAGAATTTTCGTTTTTTATAAATCTAACTACAGCTTCACAATCCGTTCTAATGGTAAAAGATTTATTTAAATATAGTCTAAAATGGTCTATTGCTTTAACTATTCCTGCTATTTCATAATCCAGGCTAGTCCAATTACTTCCTGTTTTGTTAAAATTACCACTGGAATAAGCTGATATTTTTTCTTCACTTTTTGGAGAAAATTTATGAGGTTTACATTTTAATATTGCTCCCCATCCTTCTATAGAGTTATCTACATCTATTATGATATAATCAGTACTTAAGGGTAATTCTAAAGGTTTTAAATCTTTAACAATTTCTTTAATTTTTCTGACTAAGTTAATATCTTCCTGATTAAAATGTCTTTGACCTGATTTTCCTGTTTTCTTATATAATGGTCCGACTAATTTACTAAGTTTAGGAATAAATTTTCTAGAGTAGTTTAATATTCCTAAAAACGCTTGTATTTGTTTTAAGTTTTCTAACTTATCTGGGAAATCTAGAATTTTTTGAGCTATATGAGGTTGTAATTTAATTTGTCCGTTTCCTATTTCTAAACCTAAAAAGCTTATTTTTCTCTTAAAAAGTTCCATTTTCTTTTTAGATACAGCTATTCCGTTTTCTTCTATTAAATTAAACATTTGTTTTAAATGATCTTGATGTTGCTTAAAAGTTTCAGAAGCTACTAAAATGTCATCTATATACACTAAACAGAAATCTAAATGTTTAAATATACTATCCATAAATCTTTGAAATATTGCTGGAGCATTTTTTAAACCAAAAGATAGAACATTCCACTCGAAATGTCCTTCACTACAGTTAAAAGCTGTCCATTTTTTGTCTTCTTCTACCATTTTAATTTGATTATATCCGCTTTTTAAATCAAATTTTGAAAATATCTTTTTATTTTGTATAAGATTAATTAACTCATCTTTATTAGGTATTCTATAAGCATCATCTTCTGTATTATCATTAAGTCTCTTATAATTATATACTATTCTAGGCTTTCCTCTTTTTATTTCTGCATTATTTCTTACTATAAAGGCTGCTGATCTATGAGGACTATCACTTCTTCTTATAACACATATTTCCAACATTTCTTTTATTTGTGTTTTGAATTCTTTTATATCTTCAGGATTATATTCTATAGCTGCTGTTCTTATCACTATATCTGGGTTTAATATGTTTAGTTTAAAAGTATAATTTACTTTGTTTTTAGCTAAATCATCTCCTATAAATCCTAACATTTCTAATTTATGCAAAATTCTTTCATTTTCTAGGTTTAAAACTTCTAATCCCTTTCCTATATCTCTAATTTCTTCATCTAATAGGATATCTATAGTTTCAGGTTTTATATTATTTTGTTCTAATTCTTTGAAAAAATTGAGTTCATTATTACCATGTCCACCACGCTTCGCAGTCAACTTTGATTGTTTAATGTATCTATTAGTTGGAAAAGTATAATTATGTTTGCTAATAGTAATATAATTTTTTCCTATTAAGATACTACCATTTAATGCACAAATGAAGTTTAACCCTAAAAGGAATTCGTGGCTATTTATGTTATCGGGTGCTATAAGGACTTATCCTAATGTATATTTACTACTATAATTGCCTGAAAAATCTTTAAATTGGATCCCTATGTTAATTAATTCTTTTGTTATTTTCATTAATCTATTTTCTGCAGTTCTACTAGTAACAGTATAACTTAATTGTGTTACAAATTCTTTGGGCACAAGACTAGCGCTAAGCATGCCTTTTGTACTTCCTGTATCTAAAATGGCTTTAGTTTCAATATATTTTTCTTGATTACACCATATTCGACAATCTAAAAGTATTAGACTACTAGTATAGGGTACTTGTAGTTGGGATTCATGCGCTGTATTTTGTAAATGAGTTTCTTCTAATTGTTGGTTAATTTCATCAAGTTCTTCTATAATTACACCTTTTCCTTTATGTTGATTACTACTTATGCTTTCATTATTTTTTAATTTTAATTCTATTAATTGTAATCTTAAATCTAAATTCTCTATTTTATGGCTTAGAACTTCTATAGATTCTAGTTTTTTACTAGGTTTAGGCAATACATCTGTTTCTATATTATATACGTCTTTAGCACAAATAAAACAAATCTCGTCAAAACATATATTACACTGATATCTCAAATGCATATCAGGATATAATCTACAAATACTATAGGCTACACTCATAGTTCCTTTTCCATTTATATATTTATGTTCACATGAATTATTCATATAGGTATATTCTATTATATTAGGAATTTCTGGTCCTTCTTCACTTACTATACTAAATATGCTTTCATTATCACTTTCATTACCATCTATACTTACTACATCTTCATCTAATTGTTCTGCTATGACTGCTCTTTCCATATTAAATTGTCTTTTCGGGCATCTATTAGCTAAATGTTTAGGATTTTCACAAATATAACATGTGCATTTTCTTGTTGATGGCTTTTTAACATAATTACGTGGCTTTCTTCCTTACCTATATTGTCTAAAACTAGATTTTGGTTTATTTGATTTTCTTAATATTTTGCGTTTTGGCTTAAAGTAATTCTTCTGTCCATATTGTTGTGGGGTGTATATAGCTTTTCTACAAACTCATAAGATTGCTTTCTAATTTGTTCCCTAATAAATTCTTCTTTACACCATTCCTGAAGTTTAAAGAAAGTATATTGTACTCTAGGTCCTATACCTAATCCTGTAAGATTACCATTGGTTTTTATCCATTCTTCATGTATTCTTTTTCCTAAATCTTGTGGTAATTTTGTAAAATACCTATTACATAATTCTTCATCAAATGCTTTATTAGCTTCTCCTATTAATCTTGTAAAATCTTGACTAAAAGGTATAATATATTTCATGTCTGTTATAGTGAGTTGTTCTAGGTTTCTAAGTGCCGTATCTTGTATGAATGTATTTTCTCTTCCTGGATCTATTCCTATTATTAACGTTCTAATAAAACTAGTAAAATTATAGGGATTATTTTCTAAGGCCTTTATTTCATTAATTTTATTAGGATCTTTCTTCTTCTTGCTTTGCCAGATAGATAATGCTGTAGGTCCTAAGCAGGTTTCTAAAAAGTTAAACATATCCATATCTGTTTTTTTATTAATTTCCCAATGTCTTACTACACATTGTTTCCATATATTTATTTCTTCTAGCCACATTTGTGGACTTCCTAATTCAATCACTAACATGGTTCCACTCATGATTTTTCCTATGGGTTGTCTTGATCCTATATATTTATTTGGCTGGGTTGATCCATATTCATATGTGGGACTTTTCCATTCTGGTCTACCACTCATTTCTACATTTCTAGCTGGAACTTCACTATAATCTGGTTCTACTCTAGTTCTTTTTCCTATATTACTACTAGTACTTGCTTAACTATCTGTCATAAAAGCTACTTCGTTATTACCTTTCTCTTTATTTTTAAAAAAAATTTCAAATTCTATTTTTCCTGAACATATATCATCAACTAAATCAATATTATAATATTGTTTAAATTCTTCTTCAGCTGATTCTAAATTGATATCTAAATTCATTGCTTCAAAATACATTTCATCTACTAATTCTCTTAAATTATTTATCTCAAAATTTTTTCTTAATATTTCTTCCATATTTTTTGGTCTATAATCATTTTTGAGCTGACTCTCTAATTGTCTAATCTCTTCATCTATTTCTTCTATATTTTCTTCCTCTTCATCTTCTTCGCTTTCTATATTAGATAATATTTTCCAATTAGCAAATCTACTAGTTATTCTAACTTCTTCTTCTATAATATTCATGTAGCTTGTTTCAGTTTCATTATCAGTTTCTTCTTCTATATCTTCTAAATTTTCTTTGGGATTTTGTTTTTGGTAATTAAGAAATCTAATAGAAGTTTGACCTCTACTGTTTGTATACATTACACGCTCTCCTGGAACTTTGACAGTCTCATTTTCTTCTAAGTGTTTGGTTAATTCTCATTCTTTTCCATTTAAATCGTTATTATCAATATTTAAAGGTTTAATCATTTTTACTCCAACTGAGGCTAATCCATCTATTATCCCATCTATATTAATTTTATATTGAGGAAAGCTATTATTGGTTACTCTTCCTAAAAATGCTATAGAAACTACTAAGTTGTTACCATCATATGTTTCATATCCTCTAATTTGTAATCCTATAGTAATTTTATTAATATCTTTAATACTTTTCATCATGTTCGGAGCTACATAAAATATTCCTACATTATTAGTCATATCTATTTCCATACTAGCAAATACTGTTCTCCTAGCATCAGACCAACTCTTATCTAATAATAAAACTAAAACCTTTCCACCGGTTCCCTTTCTAGTTAATCCTTTTATTCCTACAATAATTAATCCTAAATGTATATACTTTTGCTTTAATTGTTTTAATTGTTTTATACATTCCGGGCTAACTAAGCTTATATTTTCAGCATTTGTTGTAACTTTTACTTCTTTTTCTCTAAATTTCTTGATTAAATGTGTGTTAAAATCCATTTTTCCTACTTTGTATAATGTTTTAGGTTTTAACTTATCTATTCCCTTGTTATTATATAAATTAAGATTTTCTTCTACGTCTATTATCTCTTCTAATTCTACTTCTTTAGCTGAGCTTTGACTTCCTGATCTTCTAAACATTCGTTTAGTGAAAGTATTACTTATTTTTCCTTTCTCTTTTTCTTTATTACTTCACTTATAGTTCTACTAGTACCACTAAATGATCTCATCATTTTTACCAATATATATATTTTTTAGGTTTTTCAGATTCGTCTAGTGCTATATTTACTAATCTTTCTTCTATACTATCTTGTAAATCTCCTTTAATCACTTGAGATACGGTGTCTATTTTAGTACTTAATTTTTCTAACTTATTTTCTAATTTATCTAGCCTTTCGAATATTTGTCGAATTAAAGCGAATTGAATATTCCAAAGTTTAGGATATAACTTATCTGAATTACTAGTTCCTTGATAGGTAGTAAATCCTTCTTCCGTAGATAGATATTTATTTGTTAGTTCAATGGCTCTTTTATATTCTAACCTATTTTCTATACTATTCATCCGTTAACTATTCGTTCTATATTTTTTAGAGTTTTACTTGTTTCTAAGTTTTGAACTTCAATTTTATTTATGT
>WHWC01000355.1:0-22393 GCA_019426215.1 Buddleja alternifolia | reverse complement strand
GTACGTACGTTGGCCAGTCAACGTCCGGATTCGGTTCTGGCCACGTCCGGACTGTGAAGGCAGTGTGTGCGAATCCTCGAGATTTTCCAATGTTCGGATGTTGCTCTCTTCATGTTCGGACGTTGGCTGCTGGGGGGTGCATTTGTCACTTCTTTGCCACTACGGAGGGTAACGGCATGGCACTGTTCCTTCGGATTCTTCTCTGTATAGCTCGGCAGTGTCCCAGGTGCTCTTTCACCCGCATCAGCCGATAATCGTGCAAATTGGTGCTGCATCTCTTTCATTCCCGTCATAACACCCTGTAACATCAATCGAAGCTCCGCGAATGATTCGTCCAATTTTTGCATGTGAGCCTCCAATCTTTCTTCGACAGTCGGAGGTCTTGGAATTTGACCTTGTGGCTTAAAATTTCCAGGCCTTTGAGTTTGATTGTTGTTGAACGGAGGCCTCGGTGCTTGGTAGATGCCTTGTTGTGCATTTTGTGCCGGATTCGGCCTTTTCAAAAATTTCTCGGGTATGCGGAAGCTCAATTCAGGCTTGTTTGAATTTTCGACATAGTTCACATCACCAATGGCTGGCTCTACCTCTAGATTAACATCTTGTTCTACCTCTTGAGCAACAGCAACCCTTCGGGATTGTGGAGGAAACTCATTGTCATCTTCAGGGTACAGTTCATCCTCACGTGCCATCTGCTCTAGTTTAGCCCACACTGTTCTGCTATCGAGACCCAAAAGATCACCACCAGCTCCTGCATTAAGTCTGTGACAAATCCGAGACTGGACTCCATTAAAGAAGTGTAGCACTCGCTCATCTCTTGAATAGTTGTGATCGGGGCACTTTCGAAGCAGACTCTTGTATCTTGCCCATACTGATGCTAACGATTCATCCCATTTTTGCTTAAAAGCCTTAATCTCGCTTCTAAACTCGTTAATCCTTGATGGAGGGAAGAACTTGTTGAGAAACTCCTCGACTAACTCTTCCCACGTTTCAATGGATTGTGGGGGCAACGACTTGTACCACAAAGTCCCTTTATCCTTAAGCGAAAAATGGAATAATCGTAGGCGGATGGCATCAAGATCTCTTGGGTGGAATTGCATGGTAGATAACACATTCTCGAAGTGCTCCAGATGGTCATGAGGCGACTTTTTCGGATCACCATAAAATTGTTCAGCCTGAACCATGCTGAACATGTGAGGTGGAATGTGGAAGTTCGGCGTGGCAAAATTGGGGAACACAACAGGCCCCGGCGTAGTGTGTGCACGAGGGGGTTGGTTACCGTGAACTGATGCAGGTGGTGTCGGAGGTGCTGGTTGCATAGCTTGAAACAGGTTTTGAAACCATTCTCTGTTCTTTGGGAGATTGATGTCAGGAAGATTTCCAGCCATAGGCCGATTCTCGAAGTTGCTGAACTCGAAATGTTCGTTCGATCTCGGGGTCAAATTCTTCCAAAGCCTGTCCGGAGGCTCGGGTCATTCACCAAAAAGACACTTTGTTTAAATAACGAAGCAAATCACAGGAAGTCAGAGCTAGAAAATAAAATTAATAATAAAACGATAACAAGCAAGTGCACTAAAAATTGCAATAAACTTTTAAACTAAACTAAAATAAGTCCCTGGCAACGGCGCCAAAAACTTGACACGAGAAATCCTCACGTGTTTGCACAGCAAGTGGACTGGTCGTGTGTAGTAATAAAGTGGATTTTTAAGCCCGGGATGTCAAACCCACAAAGACTCGTATTTTAGATTGACTAAATTTAAAGCAATTGAAATTAAATTAAATTACTACGATTGTATTAAGAATAAATAAAATTCGGAAACAAGGCTAGAAAATGAGACTGATATTGTTATGAGATAAAATAACTAAGGCACATGCTTCAGCCATATTTACTCGTTAATGTATATGAGTGATTATTC
This sequence comes from Buddleja alternifolia, assembly GCA_019426215.1. Classification (NCBI taxonomy): domain Eukaryota; kingdom Viridiplantae; phylum Streptophyta; class Magnoliopsida; order Lamiales; family Scrophulariaceae; genus Buddleja; species Buddleja alternifolia. The sequence continues at coordinate 20,480 of WHWC01000355.1, read as the reverse complement.
GAATTATTAGACTACTATGGCTTTGGTGGAAAAAACCTTAATTAATTACTACCCGATCTCTCGGCCGTAATAATCCTATGATTACGTGACGGTTCTCTAAATAATTCTATCCGAAAATCAAATTATTAGCCATGCATTCACGTTTTAGAATTTCCCCGGATTAATCCGGCTAACTGCACCCGGAAATCTATACCTATCTCTAGGAGCAATTCCTCATGTTTTTCGGATGATGTGAAGATTTCTTTGAACCTGAATTTATATTCTCTCGAATCATAAACTAGTCTAATTAGCAAGCATATGTTGATCAGGCATACGATTGGAATAAATGCACAAAATCAATACACAAAGCAATACTAGAATTAAGACAAACAATCAATTCATATATATAAACTCATAAAATTGGCATTCACATGGCCTTAGTTAAAGTAAATTAGTTCATACTCATAATTGGAAAAACAACTAAAATTGTAGAATTATTCATAGATAAATAATCTAGAAAATAAAATTCTCCCTATTATGAATTGATGAATTCGTGTAGAATCGTCGTTCTCCTCGTCTTGCTCATTTCTTGGCTCCAAAATCTCTTCCAAAGCTGAAAATTTCGAACCTTAATGATGTTGGAAGAGGATGTATTTATAGATGATGATCTCCAGGTCTCCTAGCTGAATTAGGAATGAAAACTTTCCAAAACTCGTCTAGCCGCCTCTCACGTCCGAACTGCATTTTTCCCACGTACGTACGTTGACCAGTCAACATCCGGATTGCATTTTGGCCACGTCCGGACTGTGAAGGCAGTGTAGAAAATTTTGGTTTTTCTGCTCGCTTTTTCTTTCGCTCAAATTGGTTAGGTTTTTACCCCTGTACTAAATCAAACAATTATCGGGCCCTAAAACACGTAAAACTCAAGCTTATCAGAGGGCGAGAGTCACTCAGACCTCTCTTTCCCGCACCAAGGAGCTTAACTCAGCAATTGATGGAGGTGGAAAACAAAGGCCTAGAACGATGGCCAGCTAGGTTAGAAAGTAACTCTCAAAACACAGCAAATAAACCCTACTTTTGATATCATACGGAAATTGGTCATCATACGGATGACTATAGACCATTAGCCCTAGAGCTAGAATGTTTAAATAAAGCAAGAAACTTGAAAGAATAGTTGACAAATAATAATACAACAGAAAATAACAATAACAATGGACCTTCATTTAGAGGAAGAGGAACACCTTGGTATCCAGGACAAGGCAGAGGAAGGGCTTCAGGAAGAGGATTAGGAAGAGCGGGACCAGGAAATCAGAGGCACTTCCCGCAACCCTTAGAAGCCAGGCCACCTGGAGAAGGAAATAACACAAAAATTCCCACTAGCATGGATGGAAATAAGACCCTAGCAACAATTCATATGATATCGAGAGGCCCAGAATCAGGAAGAGCGTTATGACAAAATGTACGACAGGAAAAAAATGTTCCTACTTTCTTCCTGAATGTTAGCCAGGATCATCCTCAGGAGAAAATTTATTTTGGAGTGGAGGACATCTCAGCCATCCAGACACCCCATAATGATGCTCTGGTCATCACCACCACAATAGCTTATTATAACGTGCAGAGAGTGTTCATCGACAGCGAAAGTTCTGTGGATATTCTTTTCTACCAAGGATTTCAGCATATGACTTTGGGGGATGCCAAATTGGAGGCCATAAACACCCCGCTATATGGTTTTGCAGGAGAATTGGTTTTTCCTATAGGGAAAATCACATGCCAATATCACTAGGTCAGGCACCCAACCGGGTAACTAAACTGGTAAAATTCTTAGTGGTAGAACACTCCCTTAGCTTATAATGTCATTTTAGGAAGGCTCGTTCTAATACTATTGGGAGCGGTGATATCGATCCCCCACATGAAGATCAAATTTCCTATACCCCAGAGAATAGGAGAAGTTACAGGAGATCAATGCCCAACACAAAAATGCTATTTGACATCACTGAAAAAAAGAGATTGAACAATGGAGGTTAAAAAATGCAAATCAGAGAAGTGAGAAAAAGAGGCAGAAAAAAGGATATCCGCGCATGTGGAACCCATAAGGGAACTCATGATTGTCGAACTTGTACCTGGAGATGCCTAAAAAACAGTAAGGATTGGGTCTCACCTGGATGAGGACCTGAAAGAAAGGCTCATAAAACTATTGCGAGATTATACCGTGGTTTTTTCCTGCTCAGCAAGTGACTTAACAGGAATTGATCCCGCTGTAATCGAGCACCACCTCAATGTTTACCCGAATGCACAACCCGTTTTTAAAAGAAAACGCCATTTCAGACCGAAAAAGAATGCAGTCATCAAGGGAGAATTAGATAAACTAATAAAAGCAGGACACATCAAGGAGATACAATTTCCAGAATGGGTCTCCAATGTAGTGTTGGTACCTAAAGGTGGATCCAAGTGGAGAATGTGCATCGATTTTCAAGATCTCAACCTAGCTTGCCCAAAGGATCACTACCCCTTGCCCAGAATTGATCAGCTAGTAGATTCAACAGCAGGATTCGAGCTGCTCAGCACAATAGATGCTCAGAGCGAATATCACCAGATTCCCATGGACATGAAGGATAGAAGGAAAGTTAGCGTCATCACTTAATTTGGCACCTATTGGTACGTAGTCATGCCATTTGGATTGAAAAATGCAGGGGCAACATATCAGAGGGTAGTGGATATGATGATCAGGGACCAAATAGGCAAAAACATAGAAGTTTATGTGGACAACATGGTCATGAAATGCAAGCTGACGAACACCCATGTGGAGGATCTGAAACAAACATTCGAAACATTGAAAAAATATAGAATGAAGTTAAATCCAGCTAAGTGTACGTTAGGAATTAAAGGCAAAAGAATCCTCGGATACGTGGTCACGGAGAGAGGAATAGAAGTTGATCCAGGAAAAATCAAATCTATTCAGGACATGGCTGAGCTCCAGGATGTCAATGAAGTACAAAGGCTAACAGGACGAGTCATGGCACTCAGTAGCTTCATTTCCAGGTCGGCAGAAAGGAGTCTCGTCACTTATTTTTAACAGTATAATCTCAGTCCAGAACCTTAGTGGGAGGGGGGATCCTTTGTGGAGCCTCGACCTCTCTTGGTATTGTTGGAAGGATTATCGGGTGGACTATCCTCGTTCGAGTCTTTGGTAGCTCGGGGGATTTTTATCGTTCTACCCGTATTGACCTCTAACGGGGTCAAGGATAATTTGTTAATGCCTCTATTGGAGGTGTTTTTGGGTCCAAGAAGCCATATTGATATATTTCACTTGAGGCCTATCGTATATTTTACTATCTTCTTGGCATGTTGCCTTTTGGGATTTTCATTAATTTTGACTATCTCTTTCTGTCTCTTAGTTATCTAAGCACGTCGTGGGTGTATTTTTCTAAGTGATAGATTATTTATTCTACTCTTCCTTTAGTACTTTGCAGCTTCAGGAGTTTTAGCTTTGGTACTTTTCTATTCCAACGCACCGCTGGTGGTTTTTTTCACCGCTGGTGTTATTTATTCATGAAGTGAACTATGATCTTTATCACGTTGGTAGGAGGTGAGACCTCTCCTTAGTTTTATTGGTATTAAGTGAGTTCCTACCTTAGTTATATTTGTGTGAGGTGAACTTTCACCTTTGTCATATTTGTATGAATGAGTTTTCATTTCAGATCGTATGAGGTGAGCTTTCACCTTTGATTGTATAAGGTGAGTTTTCACCTTAGATTGTATTAGGTGAGTTTTCACCTTATTGTATTAGGTGAGTTTTCACCTTTGATTGTATGAGGTAAGTTTTCACCTTCGTTATACTGATATGATCTCAGTCCAGATTCCATGTCGAAAGGGGGGAGGTTGTTTTTAGAACCTCATACCATCTCGGTAATGCTGATGGGATCACAACGTGGATTAGTTTCGATCCAGCTCTCAAGGGTTCGAGGGACGTTTGTTGCTCCACCTATGTTAGCCTCGAGAAAGGTGCTTTGAGTATTATGAAGTAGACTCGGTCAGAAACAATGGTTCCAAGGGGCATATTGTTTTAGGTGTTGTTGAATCACTCATTGGTTAGTGACATACATATTCATAGATGATGTGTTAGTATGCTACCAGATAAATTTAACTTCCACAACACTGTAAGGGGAAAGGTGCCTTAAGGCACTTAACAAGCATATAGTGAAAATTTTAAATATTCAACATTGGTGCAAAAAGGTGAGGGGGTGCACATGGGCACCTCAAAACTTAAGTAAAGGTAGGTTGTGCTGGTGAGCACCCCTGCTCAATGTGGAATATAAAAAGTAGGATAATGTTTAAAGTTTTTTGTTACCTGTTGATGCCTCCTTGGGCACAATGAGTTAGTCGACTTGGGGGTATCCCCAAGTGGTTGTTATTTCGTGCATAGCCCCCGGTCCTGGAGCTCTCTTCATCGCCGTTGCCCTTGGTCTTCGCTAGTATCACTTGACATTCACAGGAGCTTCCTCCGTTAGGAACGGGCGCCGGGTGCTTGGGATGTGTTGCTCTTCCTTGGGATGACTTTAAGTGATTCTCGCCCTTCTTGAGGGAGGCTGAACGTGAATATGTTGCCCAATTACTGACTTGTTGAGTCTTGCCCCCCAAGTAATCTTTCTCTAGTGAGATCAAGTTTATCACTGCTTATTTCCCTTTGTCGCTATGATCCATATCGTCATGATTCTTTTTAGGTTTCTTCAAGGCGTTAGCATAATATTCTCTCGTCACCTTCACGTTACCAACAACTTCTCCCATTCCCTCGGAGGTGGGAAGCTTGACCTTCATATGAAAGGTGGATATGATGACTTGGAATAGTTTTAAGCTCGGCCTCCCCTAAATGACATTGTAGGTGGAGGGGGCTTTGATCACTAAGGACTTCACCATTTTTTGCACCACCGTGAAGAGAAATGAGGCTGCCTTTGGATACTTCTTGTTCATGGAGTAATGGTTAAGGAAACGTATTATCAACTTCTTGAAGCTGATAATGCTTCCGGCAGGTAATTGGTTAAACCAGCTAAGGGACCGACCAGATAGGGTGGCTCGAAAAATCTTATTGTAGGCCACGTCACTGACGTCATACATGTCAGCCTTAGCATTGAACATGCCAACGTGCTCATAAAGATCTCTATCTCCCTCATGCTCGTTCAGGTGTAGTATCTTGAGCCCTTGCGGTAGTAACTCTACCAAAATTTCCAAGAAGAAATAACTTCTCTTAGGAGGTGCTACAACTAGTGGTACCAGCCGCATGTCTTCATATCATGCGTGGTCCTCCAGATTTCCATCATGGCGAGGTACGCCCCTTCTTCGGCCTTCTTGCCTTGGCAAGGTATCTTCGGGGGTCAATGAGACTTGAACTCGGCTTGGAGACCTAGGAGACATTGGCCTTCTATCTCTTCCTCTCGGTGGCCTCTCAGGGGGTGATACTACAATATTCTCTTCTGTACCTCGTGCTGCCCCATTCACCGGGCAGTCGGATCGCCTTAATCCATTCCCATCGGGGGTCAAGGACTCCTGACCTCGGCTGGGGGATTGGCTAGGCGCTACTCGGTGGGGAAACTTTTGTCTTGATGCTCCCGACCTCCACGAACCGACTGAGGTGGCGTATCTTGAAGCCCCTTTCCTTGAGATGGGGGCATCTCTTGGGCGTTCCTCACCTGGGAATCTTGTCCCCCGATGGCTGTCGGAGCAAGTGGTGCACGCGATGGATGTGCCTGGGCGTATTGCTGAACCACGCTCTCTGCTTCTCCCATAGAGGCATCTTCGACCAGGGCAAGCAATGCCTCTTGAGTGATCTTAAATTGTTGAATCACCTATTGGTTGGTGGCATACACATTCATAGATGATGTGTTAGTATGCTATCAGATAAATTTAACTTCCACGACACTGTAAAGGGAAAGGTGCCTTAAGGTACTTAACAAACATATAGGGAAAATTTAAAATATTCAACATTGGTACAAAAAGGTGAGGGGGTACACATGGTCACCTAAAAACTTATGTATGGGTAGGTTGTGCTAGTAAGCACCTCTACTCAACGAGGAATATAAAAAGTACCTGCTGATGTCTCCCTGTGCACAATGAGTTAGTCGACTTGGGAGTATCCCCAAGTGGTTGTTATCTCGTGCATAGCCCCTAGTCTCGGCGCTCCCTTCACCGCCGTTGGTTCTTTGCCCTCGGTCTTTGCTAGTATCACTTTACATTTGCAGGAGCTTCCTTCCTTAGTGACGGGCGCACGGTACTTGGGGTGTGTCGCTCTTCCTTGGGGCAACTTTAAGCGTTTCTCGCCCTGATTGAGGGTGGCTGACAGTGAATAGGTTGTCCAAGTACTGATTGGTTGAGTCTTGCCCTCCAAGTGATCTTTCTCTAGTGAGATCAAGTTTATCATTGCTTGTTTCCCTTTGTCGCTATGATCCATGTAGTCATCCTTCCTTTTATGTTTCTTCAATGCATTAGCATAATACTCTCTCGCTACCTTCACTTTGCCAACAACTTCCCCCATTCCCACGGGGTGGAAAACTTGACCCTTATATGAAAGGTGGGTATGACGACTTAGAATAGGTTTCAGCTCGGCCTCCCCAAAATGACATTGTAGGTAGAAGGGGCTTTGACCACCTAGAACTTCACCATCGTTGTAGAGCTGGCTGGAAATGCCTCCAAAGATATGGGGAGAGGTACCTTCCCTAATGTTTTGCCAGACCCATAGTCTCTTTGATCTTGGCGTATTTTTCATTTCTAGCCAACAGTTCTTCCGTAATCACTGGGAGCTTCCCAGCTATGGATTCTTTGAACCTACTAATACGTAAGTTCCTCTGCATTATTCCTGATAACAACTTATGGTTGGCTTGCGGTCCTTCTAACGCCGTCGTTGGAGAAACGTTGTACTTATTCCCTCAAAGATTCACCATCTTTTTGAACCACAGTGAATAAGAAAGATGATGTCTTAGGATACTTCTTATCTACGAAAAAGTGATTAAAGAAGGGCTTGGTCGGCTCCTCGAGGCCAGTGATGGTACAGGCTGGCAGACAGTTGAACCAGCTAAGCGCCCTTCCAGAAAGGGTGGTTCGAAAAATCTTACAGTAGGAAGCATCACTGACGGCATACATGTTAGCCTTGACATTGAACTTGTCAACATGCCCTTGAGGGTCTCCAGCTCTCTCATACTTGCTCAGCTGAGCTATCTTAAGCCATTGCGGTAAAGACTCTGCCAAAATCACTTGGCAAAAAGGACTTCTCTTAGGAGGTACTACAACTAATGGCACCATCTGCATATCCTCATATCTTCCATGGTCGTCTAAACTCTCATCACGGCGGAGTATGTGCCTATGTCGACCTTCGCGCCTTGGCAAGGTCTCTTTGGGGGTCAAGGATGCATGACCTCTACGTAGTGACCCTGGGGGTGTTGGTCTTCGGTCTCTTCCCCTTGGTGGCCTCTTAGGGGGTGAGACCGCACTATTCTCTTCCCTTTCTCGTGCTGCCCTGTTCAATGTTGAGTAAGATCGCCTTGATCCAATCCCGCCGGGGGTCAAAGACTCTTGACCTCGGCGGGGGATTGGCTTGGCGCCACTCGATGAAGGCGACTCTTCTCTGAGGCTCCTGACCCCTTCGTGCGGATGGAAGGGGCGGATCTTGCGGCCCTTTCTCTTAAGGTTGGGGTGCCTCCTGATGGCTCCTCTAGTGGGAGTCTTGCCCCCTGTTAGTCGAGGGAACAGGTGTTGCTCGTGACGGGTGTGCAAATGCATATTGCTGGACTACACGAGTGGCTGCCCTCACTGATGCATCGTCAACAAGAGCAAGTATTGTCTCCTAAGTGATCTTGAACACTGGTAGGGGGTGGAATCACTGATGGCGTCATAGGAGGTGCGTTCTGCTCGTTCATCGGGGGTAACTATCAAAAATTCACGAATTGAGGACGGATTTTGCCGAAAAATCTTAATTTGGCCGCACTTTGCCATGTGGCATTCAATTTGGGGATTTTTTTGATTTTCTGATTGAGTTTGCCATGTGGCATTTTTTTAATTTCTAGTTATGTAAAATATGTTGACATGGATAAGAAAATCTTAGTCAATAAAAAAAAATTTAAATATCCAAAAAGGATTAGAACATATGGAAATTGTTTCAAATTAAATTTTAAGTTAAATAAATTTATATTGGAAATTATAACAATGAATTGTAAAAATAAATATTGAAATTGCTATAAAAATATTGAAAATATCTAAAAAAGTTAAATAAAATTATTTTTTAATAACAAGAATAGAATAATTTAATATCTAAATCATACAATAATCTAAATAAATGTTCAGATTTACATAAAAAATCATTAAAGAATAAATAAAAATTAACTAAACATCAAAGTTTCCAAAACGCAGAAAATATTAAAATAGATTAAATTTGAAATTGAATAAGATAAAAAGAAAAAAAGATTACAAAATGAAAAAGAAAAAGAAAAATAGTCATCTTCTCCAACAGCAACACCCCCCCCCCCACCCATCCCCCACCTCCCTCACCGTTGCCGCCTCCCCCCACCCTTGGTCGTCACCGCCCTAATCCTTACCCCAACCTTCTGTCTGGCGCAACATCAAGGCACACCCATCGAACGAAACACACACAACATACACACATTGCAACACCATGCGAATAGAAAATATATACACACCCAATATTAACCCTTCAATCTGAAGAATAGAGAGGGAGAGGGGCCGATCCAGGAGAGGAGAGTGTGGACTGAGCTCGAGGTGGTCTGATGGGGGTGGAAGAGGCGGGGGGGGGGAGGGGGGGTACGACTTTCAGGTTTTATTTTTTTCACTATCAAATCTTTTTCCTAGGTTGACAAAAAAAATTTAAATCTTTTTAATATATTAATTAATATAAATTTATTTGGAATATAAAAATTATACTTTTTTTCTAATTTTCCGATATGTTGAGTTCTGCTCATTCGTCAATTTTTTCCAAGTTGGCAACTTTGGAATCCACATAGGCATATCTGACCTCAAAATAAAAAATTCCCAAATTGAAATGGTCATGTGCATGTCACACGACGAATTTCAGGCCAAATTAGGGCTTTTCGGCCAAATTTGTCCTCAATTCGCAAATTTTTTATAGTTACATGACTAATTTTGCAAATTCAAACAATACAAGACAAAAAAAAAATTCTCTCTCTGCATGAGAGTCCTCTCACGTCTGTGAGATTTTTTCTAGGGTTTTTATCTTCTTCACGCTTCCACAATTTCTTTCTTCTCTGTTATTGATCATACACACGACGAGGGATACACGAGTGTTTAGTGAGGATCCATCACTTATACACGAGAGGAGTGAGGAAGAACCAGATCTACTTCTACGAGTTGCTTGTGGGAGTTCTTGACACAGCCAGCCTTCTCGGTTCAGAGGGTTTCAGGAAGTGATTCTCGTGGTAGTTCGGATACCAGTCAGTTTTCTAATGATTCAATCACCAACCTGTGCCGTTCAGTCCACCGAATATCATCTTTCTCCTCTTTTTTCCTTTTGTTTTCTGTCTTTTTTTAATCGTTTTTGCACCTAGGGTTTGTGTGGTTATTTTGTTTCTTACGTTTTTTCTAATTTTCATGACAGTGTTCTTGCTTTGGTGGATTCGGATCACATCGTTCTGGTCATATACCTGGAGTCTTGACATTACCCATTCTTGAGTGTAACGTGATACACTATGCAAGATCAAATCCGTCGGTTGGAAAGAATATCACTTACGGCTCTTGAAAAAACTGAAATTGAAATACCTGCTGATGTTTGGAATCCAGGTAGCAACCCTTTTTATAGGGTAGTTGTTGATCGTTTGCTTTCGGGATCTAGATTTAATTTCATGGTTTTCAAAGAAACTATGTTGAATGCTTTCAAACCTAGGAAACGGATTGACTTTGAAAAAATTGAAAATGGTAGTTTCCTCTTAAATTTTGCAAATCCTCATGACCTCAAAAAAGTGCTTGATTGGGGTCCCTGGTGCTATGAAAATGACCTTGTCATTCTACAACTCCTTCTTCAAAATGATGACCCTCTTTCTGTCCCAAAGGTTTGGGTTGATTTTTTGTGCTTGCACGGGGTCTCCCCATTAGTAAGATGACGTAAGATATGGCCTCTTTTATGGGGAACTCTCTAGGAAAATTCCGTTCTGTTGATCTGGCTCATAATGGAGTGTCTGGGGGATCATCTAGGCGTATTAGGGTAGGTCTGGACATTACTAAACCCTTACGTCGTGTGTCTCTTTTCAAAGCAGGTTCAAATACTTTTAACATTTCTTACACGTATGAGCGGCTCCCAAATTTCTGCTATATATGTGGTACCATGGGCCATATTTTTCAATTTTGTGATGCCCCAAACAAGGATGATTTTAAAAACTCGAACAAAGAGCTCCTTTTTGGTCCCTCTCTGCGAGCTTCAAATAAGGTGCACTATCTGTATCGATCGATGAGATGTGGTAGTGACGCTTTCTCCCCTCGTAATCCGTGCCCTTCAAGGAGTTCGCAATTTGCGAGTTGGTGCAAGGACACTTGTCCACATACATCCCGTAATGATTCATCACGATGGGATAATGGGGACGGCTCCGAGGGCCCTAAAACTCGATCTCCTAGTCGTTAAATTTCTCCACCAGGGCAGGCTAATCCGGATAGCATCCAAGCAAGAGGAGTGGGAGACGGTAACGCTATACCGTCCTCTACACCTCTTTCTATGACTTGGGAAAAAAGGGGTGCATCTAGCACTTCCCCGTCTTCTTGGCATAATGTCATCTCTACAGGAACTATTCTCCCGATGGTTACATCTCCCGTCAAAATTGTCTCACCTGGGGACAAGATAGTTAAGCCTTCACGTCATATGCATGATTCAGATTCTCATCACATGTTATCCCCTATACAGCCTGTTACCGCGTGCTCTATTCAATCACCTTCGGGAGAGACTCAAGCGATACAAGTTTTAATTCAGACACCTAATCCACCCACTTCACAGCGGCGCTTATTCCAGGAGCCTATAGGTGTTGGTGATCTGACTACCGACGCCAATCCTCCCAATTGTTCGCCTATTTCAATCAATATTCCATTACAATTTTCTATGTCTCCAGCCCAAAGTAACCATCGGTCTTCCTCATCTAGGAGCAAACATTGGTCTTATAGGAACTCCACACCAAGGTCGTTGAAAAGGAAAATGCATGATATCTCTACGGTTCCCGTGGAAGTTAGCACAAATGATTTTGAACCGACTTCCAAGCGATCTAATGTTCGCATTTTGGAAATCTCTGATTCTTCGGAGGAGGTTGCGGTGCAGCCCCGCCATTCCCAATAAATATCTTAAGTTGGAACTGTTGGGGCTTGGGAGGAGCTCGGGTAGTTCAGGAGCTGATGGATCTCATCCGTCACCATCGTCCGTCTTTAATCTTTTTGTCTGAAACTAAATTGAATTCTACGTCTTTTGATTTTCTTAAGTCTCATCTTTATCTTTTTGCTATTAGTGTCGCTTCTTCGGGTCAGTCGGGGGGTCTTGGCATCCTTTGGGTCAAAGGTTTTGATATTGTTTTACAATCTTTTTCTCATTCTCATATCGATGTTTTTGTTTATTCTTCCCTTGCATCATCTGCATGGCGTCTTATGGGATTCTATGGTAACCCTAAGACTTCCTTACAAAAAGATAGTTGGGATCTTCTTCGCAGGTTAAGTGAGGGTCACTATTCTGCATGGCTTGTGTGTGGTGAATTCAATGAAATTCTTGAACCCCATGAACATGAGAGCCGAAACGAAAGACCTCTTTGGCAAATGAGAAACTTTCGGGAGGCTCTTTCCGACACAAATCTTTATGACCTTGGTTTCTTGGGGGACATTTTTACTTGGCCGAATAATCATGAGTTCCCTCACACGGTTCGTCCCATCTTGATAGAGGGTGTACTAACTCAAAATGGTGTGATATTTTTCCTAACACTGTTGTATTCCATCTGGATGTCTTTCACTTGGATCAATTCCCATTCTCATTAGTACAATTCCAGCTATTGTGTCTCCTCGTCCAAAGAAAAAAAAAGGTTTAGGTTTGAATCGGTTTGGCTCCGAAAGAGTGAGTGTGGGGACATTGTCAAGTCCGCATGGGACCCCAGTTGTCACAATGAGATAAGTGAGAAGGTTCGGCTAAAAATTAAAAATTGTCGTATAGGTCTCCTAAATTGGAATAAATCCTCCATGAATCATAATAAAAAATGGATTTCTGAGCTTGAGAATTTAATTAAAGATTTACAAAAAGGTTTGGTTACAGTTGACTCTAAACATGGAGAATTCGAAGCACGAAAAGAGCTCGAAGAGCTCTGTTCATGCGAGGAAATTGTATGGAAGCAGCTTAGTCGTGTTCTTTGGATAAAAAAGGGGGATCGTAATACTAGTTTCTTCCATTCCCATGCGTCAAGTCGGCTGAAAAGTAATTCGATTTCGAGAATAAAAAATAAGCAGGGCGTGTGGTTTAATAAAGAAAAAGAGATTCATATAGTAATATCCGACTACTTCCAGCAGGTGTTTTCTTCAATAGAGTCGTCACCTACTATCCTTGAAGAGGTTTTGGAATTAGTTCAACCACGTGTTCCAGATGCTATGAACCGAATTCTTTGTAGCCTGTACACTTTATCGGAGGTTATAAAGTAGCCTGTACACTTTATCGGAGGTTTTGGAATCATTTCAACTAGGGGTGTAAGGTGAGCCGAGCCGGCTCATGAGTATGGTGAGTCGGCTCGACTGGAGCTCAGCTCGAGCTCGAGCTTTTTCGTGAGTCGAGCTCGGACTCACTTATAGTTGTTTATATGCTCATGAGCAGGCTCATGAGCTTTTATTATTAATTTTTATTAATTTTTAATATATGTCTAAAAATACTCGTATTTCATAAAAATAATACTTGCAATTTTATATACAACATAGTTTAATAATATTTAAGTTTTTTTTTTCTATTTTGTTTAAATCGTGCAAAACAATAAGAACAACAATTATAAGATCACATATTTTAGTTGATATGATATACTTTTCTATAAAATAATTTAATGAAATCATGTTTTTACGACACTCTCCTCTATTTTCTAAATACTTATTGAATATAAGATATTTAATTATTATTTATCTTAATAATACTTATTGTATATGTGAATAATGTATACTATACATTATTAACGTATTGTTATAAGCTAAAAAGCAGAATTTATTTTATTTTCTAAAAAAAAACTTAAATTATTTTTTACTTCATGCTCGAGCTTGGCTCATCTACTTCGAGCTTGAACTCGAGCCCTAGAAAATGAGGCTCGTCGAGTTTGAGCCTGAGCTCGAGCTCAAAAAAGTATAATCGAGCTCGAGCCTGAAAATTTCATCAGGCTCGGCTCGTTTACAGCCCTAAGTTCAACCACGTGTTCCAGGTGTTTTCTTCAATAGAGCCGTCACCTACTATCCTTGAATGGTTGGCGTAATGTGATTCTTAAGGGAGATTGTCTATCCCTCGTCTAGAAAATTAATTCACCATTGGAGGATTTATCCTCTGTGGGTTCGATAGTGTCTAATATTTGTTCTACTTCTGCTTCATTTGATTTCGTACGTTTTTCTTTTATTCGTAGAACTGGTAATTGTGTTGCGCATTGTTTAGCGCGGGGTGCTCGTTTGTCTATTGCCGGGAATATGTCTAATATTCCTAAGAATGTTTCAAACTTGGTTTTGGCTGATTTAGCCTAATAAATATCGTTTTTCTCGTCAAAAAAAAAAAAAAAAAACAGTACGAGACCAATTTTGCCACACCCCTATAATTACAGAACTAATTTTGCAATTTTCTCTTAATTCAATAGCTTCATGCCACGTCCTTAATTTGTACTATTGAAATGTCAAATAAAATTAAAAAGAAAATATTTATTTTGTTTTCTAGCAATATGGTAATCGATCTTAACATTGCCTTTTGTGATTACAAGTTCAACATTCTGTTTCATCTTTATATTTCTCTATGCAGTAAAATAATGTATTTCATTATTATAAGATTATAAAATAAAATTAATGTAAACATGAGTACATAAGTATAGTCGGGTTTATGAATCCGTTTTAACTTAAATAAAGGATACATCATTTTTTTTTTTACTAAAATTAGCACTTGTTTGATTTTATTTCAAGTACATTTCTATAAGTTAACTTATGTATCCTTATAAACTATATATTATGTAAAAGATAATATTTCACGTGTCTCATTTCTTAAAATGAACTTTTTTTCATTTCTTAAATTGAACTTTTTTGTAAAAGTAAGTTTTCATTTTTTAAAATGAACTTTTTTTCCTTCTATAAGGCTCGCTTAAAGTAGAAGTAGACAATAATCATGATTAACCACTTCAAAATTTTAAAAAGTTATTTTCTGAAATCTATTTCAAAACTCAATAGTTCGTCAATTTTTGACTGAAAGGAAACCTATCTTAGACGTGCCGTGTGTGAGCTTTTGCAGTTATTAATTTTCCTAACTTATATCCATTACCTTATATAGAAACCACTTATAAATTTAAGAACTTTATTTTATTTTTTAATATATATGCTCATGTGTGAATAAGTGTTTTAAGCACAATGTATAAGCAGTTTTGGATAATGTATACATTTAAAATTTTATTTTTCTTCTATCTAAACTTTTTTCCTTAATCAAGTTATTGTATATGCTATAATTGAGACTCACATTTAAGCATATGCAACATATTAATCTATTTGAATGTAAAATAAATTGTTGCAAATATATTGATATTATTTTTAACATGTTTAGCATATGATCATTAATTTATGTATCGTTCCTATTATGTTACGAACATTATTGTTGGTCCCAAGTGACATACGAAAAGAGTTCAGAAGGAGGAGGGTTGGAGGTTGAATAGACCCTGATGTTTTCTCGAACTTAAATTTTTTATGTACTTCACAAAATATTTTGAAAACTTAAGCAAGCAAGATGCTTAGTGAGTGTCTATTTGAAGATTGTTATATAAAAAGATAACATAGACTTGAGGTTTGAACGCTTAACCAGAGTAGGGTTAAAGCTATCAGCACTTATATCAGGGTTAGTGTCACACCCTACTTCACAGTTGCCTGGTAATCCAATCGCTAAAACCATCCAATAATCCAATAATGTGGTTCAGAGCTCTCCATTTATGACTGAGTGAACTCCTGACTTTATTGAGGTCCAGTAGATGAAAAGATTAACTAATTAGTGATATATTAAATAATTAAAGACTTCATCAATACGGTAACCCAACAATAATAACATTTAATTATTAACTTTGACTAAATAATTAAGTAATCAAAAATTATGAACTAAGCAATAAGCAAACACTTGCTCAAAAGTCGTAAGTATAGGGCGAAATTAGACTTAAGTTAGCCCCTCATTAGCAAAAAAGATGTCTTACTACTCCAAGCATTTTTCAATAAAAATGCTACGGAGGCGCTAAGTTTCCACCCACCAAAATCGTCCACCCACCAAAATCGTCCACCCACCAAATCAAATCATAGGGGTAGGAACAACAAAACGTGTCATGAGCATAGTAATGCCACCATTAGCACCCATTGGCATCTGATGGCGCTAACAAGTAAACGCCACCATTGGCATCCCGGCAAAACTCATGAGGCAACGGGGTTAGAAAAATAATTGACACACTCAAAGCCTACGAAGGGTTAATGAGTAGCTCACAAACGTGCTAAAGTCAAAAACAAGAATGTTGCTAATGTTCAACTAGCTCATAGTCATATAAGAAAAAAGCGACCGTAAGATAAAGTACATGAACACGTACGTAAGGCGCATAAAAAAGCCACAAGTCATAACGAGCCTCGAGGTAGCCGCATGGCCGCAATTACGAGGGTCGAAACTAAGGGACCCCCCGCTCTAAATGGCCTAATGTTCACTATCGTCGTAACCCCTATGAGTGGATATACATCTACCTAGTGGGATACAAGTCTCGATATAGAATACCCCCAAAGTAGGTGGGTCTAAACAAGCTAGCAAAATGCTAGTGCTTTCCAAACACTAGGGAATAACTAGTTAACAAAACGCTAGTGTCTTTTAAGTAAAATGCTAGCAAGTGATGCTCAAGTATAGCAAGACGCCAGAGGGGCTAGCACTCTTGGCACTCATGAAATCCTACTAAAGGAGCATAAAAATGACTAACTACCCCACTAGCGCTCATGAAGCCAAGGGTACAAAATGCCCCCACTAATGCTCATGAGGCCATGGGGTACACACCGCTAGAGCTCATGAAGCCACAGAGGAGGAAGAGCTCCCAAATCTTACGCACTAAACGCTAAAAGCTAACGTGCTATGATAGCAAGTGCACTAGACGTGTGTAGTAATAAGTGGACAAAAAGTCCGGGTTGTCGAACCACAAGGACTTGAATTCTAGTTCATGATTTTCGATAAAAGATAAGACAATTAAAGTAAAGTGCAAGAAAAAGATTAAAGAAACGAAGAACCAAAGAGAAACGTACTATAGATTTAATCTCACGTATGATAAAATGACTAAGGCACATGCTACAACCGAATCTACTCGTCAATATATATGAGCTACTCTTCGAATTATTAGACTCCTATTGCTTTGGTGGAAACTCCTAAATTAACTATTACCCGATGTCTCGGCACATAATAATCCTATGATTAATTGACGGTGCTCTAAATATGTCTATCCGAAAATCTAATCAAAAATCACGCATTAACGTTCTAGAGCTTCCCCGAACGAATCCGGCTAACAACACCCGGAAATCTTTACCTATTTCTAGGGCAATCCTTCATTTGTTTCGGATGATGTGTTAATTCTCTTGCACCCTAATCTATTTTCTCTCGAACAACTAGATTGGGCAAGATAGCAAGTATATGGTGATCAAACACATGATTGGAATAAAAGCATAGAATTAACACACAAAGCAATAGGAGAATTAATACAAAGAGCAACTTCACATATATTGATTCATAAATTTGGCCTTCACATGGCCTTAGTTCTACAATATTAGCCTCTCATCAAAGCCTTAAGAAAATCTAATACAAACATATACATACTCATGGAAATAAACATGTAAATGCAAATAATTAAAACTCCCTCAATTGATTGATGATGGATCTTTGCTCTTGATCTTCAATCCTTAGCTCCTCTCTCTTTGTTCCCCTCCAAAAGTGATGAAGAAAATGGTGATGAATGATGATGAGTGAAAAGTGATGGACCAAATGCCTCTCTCTCCCTCCTCTCCAAGATGTCTTCCGTCCAATTGTGCTCAAATATCCTTAAGAAGACCACCAAAATCAGCTCCTCATGTGTATGTCCCCCCTAGTGTCCCCTCCACTACTCTTAAAGTGAGTAGTATAAAATTCCCTAAAGTAGATCTAGTAAGAAACATACTTATGACATCCCCCCCATACATGTGATGACCTCTTGGCTTTAAATGTTCCATTCCCCCATCAAATGATGATCTTTTGGCTGAAAGGAATCAAATCTCGGATGTGGACACGCCTAGGCGCGGGATTTATGGCGCTCGGGCGCCCAAATCAGAATGTTGGGAGTATTTGCCTCTGTCTGGCGCAGTAATTGTATTTCCTTCATAACTCTCTTCACAAAACTCCGATTTGGATGATTCAAGTCCTCATTTGAAGCTAACACATAGTTCTACAACTTTGTAGAAGGAAACTTGATCCAATTCAGTCTCTAAAAATAATAAAATATCGCTCGAACGTGGAAACTGGTGCAGATACGGCGCCCAGGCGTGGGCAAGATGGCGCCTAGGCGTAGGGGTGCATAGCAATTTGGCCTAAACTTGTTTTATACGTCATTTTTCATCCCGTTCTTTGATTGTATCCATTTAAGACCTGAAATCACTTAATGCACGAATTAAACGCACATGTGGCAAGAATCAAGCGATAAATGAACCTAAGACATAAATGCAAAGGGGCTTAAAAACACGTAAAAATGCCTCTTATCAACACCCCCACACTTATCAATTGCTCGTCCTCGAGCAATAAGAGTTCTAAGATAAGGAAACATCATCAATCAAAGAAAGAAACAAAAAGAAAACTACTTAACTCACTTTCGTGGAGTAAACGGTTGCATTTAGCGAATGCAACAAGCCTTTGAACCTTTGAGTTACCTCAAAGGACGAGTTATAGTCTCGTGAGGGTTTGCAGACGATATACCCACAAAATCGAAAGATTTTCAACCCCGATCACTCAACGTAAATTACAATGATTAATAGCACACAATGGTATGAATTCATCTGTTTAAGCTCATATTACAAATATATACACATCACACATTTGCTCATGTGACGCCTTAACATTGAAAAGATCATCCTAAGGGTGTAGTGTAATAAATCTCAAGTATTATAGTTAAGTGGCATTCTTACCACTTTTCAAACATTAACCCCATATTTATCAACTTTTGATTATTCACATGGTACGAGAATTGAATACAACTTCATAGCCACTTAAAAATTTATCACTTCATTCCACTTTCGGATTTATCTTATGCACTTTCAACTCGAAACATTAGAGGCTAGACCATGTGCAATGTTTGATCCTCTTAGGCTTTCTATGACACCCGTGTAACGAGTTTTAGGCCAATAACTCCTAAACCAGATGGCTTTAGGGTATCAAATGTGGAGACATTCCTAAGGGCTTAATCACTCGAGTGTCAAAGGCCACAAAATCAAACTAGGTCCTTATTCACTTAACACTTGCATTGGCTTGAGCTTAGCTCAAATTAGCAAAATAGTACAGTATTCTAGGCATGGTGCTCTTCGCCCCCAGTATCTATTAAGCCTGACTTTTTTTCAGTCATACCAATGTTCAACCTCTTTTTATTATTATTAAGCACACGAAGTTAACGTTCTCAACTCATAACACAGGTGAAAATTCTAAGTTGATATTTCCGGGATCAAGCCTTTAAGTGTTTCAAAATGATTGCCCACTCAACTCCTCTACCTTCGATTTAGGTGCATATGTGAATCATCTTAAGGTTAATCTAGTCTAGTTAGGATCCCATAAGCAAGGAACGATGTGTATAGCCATTAAAACCAAATTGATAGAGAAAACATACCATGTATTCAAATTAACCATACTCAATGCCTCAAGTGAAGGGTTGAAATTCTATCCAAAAAAAATAAATTAAAATTGCACACATTTCACATGTAGAGGTACAGCACCCCCCAAACTTGACCAAACTTGGACCGAAATATGTAAAACATGAATCAACATGACTATAATGGATCTAGTATACCCCCACACTTATCATGAACATTGTCCCCAATGTTTGAAAAAGAAAAGGGCAAAGTACACGTCACCATAGGGAAGCTGAAAAGCAAACCCGAGTCCACTTAAGGCAATCAAGTCCACGGATGGCAATCACTGTGTCGATCACTACATAGGTAAACAAATGCTAGCCATACAGAGCATCAAACATTGGATAGAATAGAATAAAACAAAACGAGATAAACAAAAAAAAAAAAAAAAAAAAAATGAGAAACATGCATGGAAGGAAAACATCAAGCATCCAAACATAAAACATAAAATATCCAACATCCCAACAAAAGATATCCAAAAAATAAAAAGAAACATGCATGGAAATAAAACAAGATAAGCCTAATCGGTGGTGCCAAAACGGTCAATGTAATCCTCATCCTCGCCGCCGAGATCATCCAAATCAATCAACGGGCTACCCTCATCATCACCTCCGTCAGGAACGAGAGCACCTGACTCGTGCATATCTGCGGGCTGCTGAGGCGGGGGGTGCGGGTAAGGTGGAGGAGCAGAATAATCAAACGGCCCCCAACCGACAAACGCATCATGCTCTACAAAAAGCTGACGGAAATAAGCACAAGTGTCGGACATGACCACCCTCATCTCATCTCGCAACTCCTCCCTCAATTCATCCTTTAATTGTCTAATGGCGGCGGCATCCATAGGTGGAAACTGTGGGGAGCTAGTAGACTGGGATGAAGACGGGCGAGGCCTCTTTGAAGTAGCTGGTGGTGGAGGAGCCTGGGAGTCGTCATCTACCACGGTGAGATAAGAACCAGGAAGCTCAGTACGCTCCAAAGGAAATGTGGGAACTTAGCCGCCTTGCATAAAGTGTGATCAGTGACGGGAGAATGATGGGAATCTTCCGAGGGGGACCTTCTCCTTTTGCTTAGCCAATTCTTTATTAATCAATGGCCCTAACTCATTTCAACTTCCTAAAGTGGTCCGTCAAAGACTTGTGGATTACCCGGGCAAAGTCCACAGCTTTCTTGGACATAATAGCGTAGATGAGGGTGGCCCGTTCCTTGTTTGCCTCTGATCGATTGGTACTCGGCCTTAAATTGAATCGGATGAAGTCGAGCCAGAAGCAGCCTGGGTAATAGAGCCCTACGGGGGACATGAGCTTCTCCGAGTACCCATTCCCACCCCTCTCGGATAACCTGCAATAATATCCGACAGGCTAACTCGGAGGCGCCCTGCATTGTAAAGAGTGGTGAACTAG
>WHWC01000354.1:0-66452 GCA_019426215.1 Buddleja alternifolia | reverse complement strand
GACACCTCACCAACCAAAAAAAAAAAAAAAAAAACAGTCCCTAGGCCCCAGCAAAAAGTAAACGGCAGGAAAGAAACAAGGGATTCAATCAATGGGAAAGAAAGGCTTCATTTAGAAAAAGGATGAGGGGTGATCAAGAAGGGCGGCTGCGGGAGCACACTTGTGGTGTGAGCATGCGTCATCATCTAGACCCGTATCACGAGGAGCCGATGGTGTGGCCATCACGTGAAGGCTGAGGCGGTTGGGCCCGTTTCAACGCTCTATCGGATGGAAAGACGAAGAAAATGGTGAACCTAGACATCTGCATCCGCCAACGATCAAAAAGGCGGAGGAACAACTCCACCCATGAGAAAGGAAAATAAGCGGATTGAGCTGGAAATGTTCATGTACCGATGCATAGCTGGAAAGCATCATAACTGATTTCGACACCCGCGATGCGGGAGATGGAAGGGTTGTTAACCAACCCTAGAAACTCAACGCTAGGATGGAAGCCATAAGGATTATGCCGAACAAGAACATCAACATGGTCCTTCTTCTGCGTCTGCTCCTGCACCTCTCCTCCTCCAACCCTGGTCAGCGCGACACGACCGGCGGAGACTCGTGGAGAGTATATGGAGAGCTCCCTTGGAATTTGGCGGATAGCCCGTCCGCTGCATTTGGAACTGGGTCGGGTACTTGCTCGATGTGCTGCCCTACCCGTCTACCCTCAACAATATGGCTCCTTCTACTTCTGGAGCTCCACCGGAACCTGGCCCAAAATTCGGATGCTTAATTAATTAATTAATTTTAGCAAGTTAATATTTTCAATAAGTGTGTGTGATTTTCTTGTAGTTGTTTATGTAGTCTTCTTACCGATCTTTGAACCACATTTTTCATAATTCACTTATATATTTTTTTGGTTGGTTGTTTTGATTTGATGATATGCAATTGTTATTTTCTGGAGCCAGTAATTTTATCCCCTTGTTGTTTCTTTCTAATTTATTTGGGTGGTTTTAATTTTATGTTTTTGATTTTCACTATAATTTATTTGTTAATTAATGCAAAGATTATCTGAAAAGGATTGGAATTAGGTCTTAAGGACGATGACTACCATGAACAGCGAGTTGTTATTCAATTTTTTAATTACAAGAGAGAGAAATTTATATTCCATTTTAAATATGTTGTATTGAGTTTAGGTGATAAGATTGTCTTTACCGAACTTTGTAATGTAATGCAAAACCACAATCTTATATATTCAAGTAACAAAGTCACGGATATAATAGAAGAGATCCAATTATGACTATTTTAAGATTTCGACGATCGTTGTAATAATTTTTGAGGTTGTTTGTAAGTTTCTTTTCGTGTAGTAAGATACACAAAAGCTTTGAGTATATAATATTTCTTTCAATTTGTAAAAGTATAAGGACAATTTCATACATTTGTTTAGAATCTCAATAAGATGTTGAATTTTTTTTATTAATTACTAAAGAGAACTTAATAGGCATTCCATTCTGAAATATGGATTGGCTATATACGATTACCTTTGACTGAACAAATCCGTTGAATTCAAATTAACAACCATTGTAATTCAGAGTAGTAGTTGATGTGCGCCAAAAATATCTAAAGAGCATTATTGTAAATGACCGAGCCATCGGCTCTGGTCCGGGGCACTGCCCTTGGGTTAAAATCCGCTGATGGCCCATTTAGAACGTTGGGCTATTTATCTTGTCTAAAAACCAATAAAAAGGTTAATCATTAAACCTGATGGGCCACTGAGAGAATTAGGCCCACGGCCCATAGCCCACTACCAGCTCCCTATAAATACCTTAGAGGAGCTGTGAAAGACTCATTATCTACTCCCCAGTAAAAATTCATTGGCTATTGAGAGTTACCCCACAAAAGAATTACGAAATGACTTGATCCCAATTCATCGGGTACGTAGGCAGCTCGCTAAAGTCGAGTGCAGTCTATATATTAACCTACCCCTACCTAGTTTGTCGTGTGTTGGATCGGTTCCATTACCCTAAGTGGTCAATCACGTGACATTCACTGTCTAACGATATTTACCATCATCAGATTGGCGCCGTCTATGGGAACCTTGGTCCGACCACTGAGCATGCAGACTAGAGATCAAGTACGTCATATCAGTGATCAGAGTAATAGCAGCAATATGCTAAGGGTAGTTTGCAAACGCGATTGGCAGGCGCCTCAGAGAACACCAATAGTGAATTCACCCCTTATCGAAAGGGTAAATGAGATTACTCGTCATATGCCATGCGGTAACCTCCGATCTGGGTAAGCACATCAGCCACATGGAGCCTAAAAATCAAAGCATTACGTTCGGAGTTCGAGATTTGGAAAACCGAATCCCCTTTAAAAATGAAGCTTTAGTGATCTCAGTCACCATCGTAGAATCCTGGGTATGCAAAGTTCTTGTTGATAGTGGGAGCTTTGCATATATTATCTTCTTTGACACCTTCACACAATTGTCTAGTGGTGGAGCTAAAGTCCAAGCGGTGAAAACTCAACTCATTTGCTTCACTAGCGAATCGGTAGATGCGCTGGGAGAGGTGACCCTGCCATTATCTTTGGGTACGCTCCCTAAACGTGTGACCAGGGAGGTGAAATTTCTAGTGGTTAAAGCCCCCTCCGAGTATAATGTTATACTAGAGAGGCTGGGCTTGAACCTCTTTCGAGCTACTATCTCTACTTTCTACTTGAAAGTTAAGTTTCTAACTCTCAACGGAACAGGAGAAGTCATGGGGGACAAACGATTGACTCGAGAATATTCTTCCAATGCCCTCGCCTCACTCAAAAGGAAGCAGAGTGACTCGGAGCCAGACACTGGGCATGAACTAATAGAAATCAACATGGTGGCCCAAGTAGAAGGCAAACCAAGTAAGACCCTGGAAGATGATAGCGACGCCCAGGGAGAGGCAGCTGGAAGCTTGAAAATGGTAGAGTTAGTACTGGGTAATCCTGAGAAAGCCACCAAGGTCGGCGCTACCCTGGGGTCTGCACTTGAAGGTGACTTGGTACGTTTTCTTCAAGGAAATACGGACGTGTTCTCTTGGAGGATGGAAGACATGGAGGGGATTGACCCTAAGTTCATAACTCATCATCTGAACACTTCCCCAGATGCCCACTCTGTGAAATAGCGCAAGCGGACTATGGGAAGGGAAAGGAGTTTGGCTGCTAAGGAAGAAATAAAGAACTCGCTGGCCGCCGGGTACATAAGGGTCATGCACTACCCAAAGTGGCTGGCCAACGTGGTGTTGGTGGCAAAACCTAATGGCAAGTGGAGGATGTGTATAGACTTCACGGATCTGAACAAGGCATGCCCTAAAGATTCTTACCCTCTCCCCCGGATCAATGACTTGATTGATTCCACAGCTGGTTGCGAATTATTAACCTTCCTGGATGCGAGGCAAGGATATAACCAAATTTCTCTAGCGCCCGAGGACCAGGAGAAGACTAGCTTCATCACCGATCGGGGAACTTTTTGCTACGTGATGTCCTTCGGGCTAAAAAATGTTGGTGCCACTTATCAGAAACTGGTCAATAAAATGTTCGAGGCTCAATTGGGAAAGAACATGGAAGCATACATAGATGACATATTGGTTAAGAGCAGACGAGGAATAGACCATGTGTGCGACCTGCAAGAATGCTTCGAAGTGCTCAGGCGATACAAGTTAAAGCTTAATCCCGCCAAGTGTACTTCTGGGGTACGAGGCGGAAAGTTTCTAGGCTTCATGGTGAGTGAGCGGGGGATAAAAGCAAACCCCGAGAAAATATGAACCATCTTAGACTTAGCGCCTCCTAGGTCCAAGAAGGAGGTGCAAGGAAAGCTACCAATCTTCAAAGCAATAAGGAAAGCTAAAAGCTTCGAGTGGGACGCTTCGTGTTAAGTGGAGTTTGAGAAATTGAAAGAATACTTAGTTTCCCCGCCACTACTCACCAAACCACTTGATGGAGAAACACTTTTCTTATATCTGGCAGTGACCAATGAAGTGGTCAACGCTATACTGGTCCGAGATGACCATGGGGATCATAAACCCATCTATTATGTTAGCCGCCTACTCTGGGTGGCCGAGCCAAGATAACCTCTCATTGAGAAGTTGGCCCTGGCCTTGGTAGTGGCAGCCAGAAAGCTGAGGCCGTATTTTCAGTCACACCCCGTGGTGGTGCTCACTAACCACCCCTTGAAAAGAATACTGTTAGGCCCCGACGTATCGGGAAGAATTGTTAAATGGGCAGTGGAACTAAGTGAGCACGACATCGAATATCCAAAAAGACCAACCATCAAAGCACAAGTGTTAGCTGACTTTGTCGCTAAGATGATGGAGGACGAGGCCAGCTACACCCTGCCAGCATGGACACTATTTGTAGATGGTTTCTTCACCAGTGCAGGTAACGGAGCTGCAGTGATAGTTGAAAGTCCACAAGGAGATAAATTTGAATATGCCATAAGGTTCGAATTTGTTGCCTCCAATAATGAAGCCGAGTATAAGGCACTATTGGCAGTGGCCAAACTAACCTTCACAGCTAGAGTAAAGAAATTGATAGTATACAACGATTCACAACTGGTGGTCAGCCAGGTGAATAGAGTATACGAGGCTAAGGGGGTAAAAATAACTCAATATAGCCCTAGTTCAAGAGATGGGGAATCATTTTGAGGAGTTTGACCATAGGCAGGTCCCAAGGGCTGAAAATGAAGCGGCTGACCAATTAACCAAGCTGGTAAGCTTATAGCCTCCATTCTTAATAGGAAGATAACCTTCATCACATCCGACAAATCGGAGGTGGAAAGGAGAGGCCTAGAAGTGTTGTGTGGAGAGGCAGAGAAGCCCAGCTGGAAAGATGAAATAGTTGATTATCTAGCGGTTGAAAGTTTACCCAACAACCCTGGACTAGATAGGAGTTTCAGAATGAGGGCCGCCCGATTTGTCATGATAGATGGCGAATTGTACAAGTGAGGGTTTTCACAACCTTACTTGTAGTTTTTAACCTCTGCCAGAGCAGACTATGTGTTGCGTGAAATACATGAGGGATGTTGTGGCAATCACCTTGGGGACAAGGCGCTCGCGGTTAAGACTTTACAAAAAGGATACTTCTAGTCGATGATGCTTAAAGATGCCCAAAACTTAGTACAAAAATGCAGACCTGCCAGGAGCACTCCAACATAAGTCACCTCCCAGGGGCCGAGATACGACCGTGAGAAAGTATGTGCCCCTTCGACATGTGGGGGCTAGATATAGTTGGACCTTTTCCTTTAGCCACGGCTCAAAGAAAGTTTTTGCTGGTCGCCATTGATTATTTCACCAAGTGGGTGGAGGCTGAGCCACTTGCCAAGATATTCGAGAAAAAGGTGATGAAGTTCTTATGGAAGAATATAATCACTCAATTTGGAATCCCAAGATCTTTGGTTTCAGACAACGACGCTCAATATCAAGGAGCAAAATTAAGGGAGTGGTGCTAAGAGCTGAATATAAAGCAGCATTTCACCTCCGTCAGCAACCCTCACGCCAACGGCCAGACAGAGGTCACCAACCGGATTATTTTACAACACTTAAAGACTAAGCTATGAGAGGTAAAAGGGAGTTGGGCGGATGAAATTCCAGCAGTATTGTTGGCATATCACACCACTCCCAGAGTTAGTACCAAGGAGCCCCCTTCAACCTAGTGTTTGGAGCTGAGGCCATAACCCCAGTAGAAATTGGAGAAAAAAAGTTTGAGGGTAAGCCAACGCGGCCTCGCTGAAAATGGACGTCGCCGAAGAGAAAATTTGGATTTCATTGCTGAGGTAAGAGACGATGCCGCTGCAAGGGTTGCTAAGTATAAGGCGAGGATGACACGAGCTTACAACCGCCAGGTACTCCCCCGAGGCTTCCAGGTGGGAGACTTAGTGCTTAGAAAAAAGGAAGCCACAGGCCTGTTGGAAAGCTAGAGGCCAAATGGGAAGGCCCATACCAAGTAAGAGAGGTAGTTAGGTACCTACAAGTTAATGACCGCAAGTGGTAAAGAGATACCACGCACTTGGGGAATATCCAACCTCAAAAGGTATTTTACTTAATTTATTTTGGTTATTGAACATGTTATTTTGATAACTGCTGATTAATATTTAGTGACAGTGGCCACTGGCCAAACGTATAATTAAGTGCTTATGTCACCATTATTATGTTATCAAGAACCTTAAATACTTAAATGTTCCACCCACTTAATTGGGGAACAAGAACATCAATACGACCCCTGGGAGCCAATTAAGTTCCTACTAGAGGCGTTATAAAAATTACCCGCGACCCCACTCGAGGTTAATATGGGTGGCACCGCGGAAATCCCCCGACCTATCAAAGACTCGATTGAGGATGGGCCACCCCATAATCCCTCCAATAATATCGAGAGAGGTTGAGGACCTACAAAAGTTCGCCACACTCCCATTAAGGTTGTGGAATGAGATTATGAACAAATAAGAGGTGACCAAGCCCCCATTAAAAAGTGATTGCTAGTACCACGAACCATGTCACTCATTTAAACAAAATAAATATAGTGCAAATGCACCTTCCTACTCCAAGTCATGTTAGTCGCAACCAACACCAAGGAGTGGGGGGCAGGAAGAGAAGATGGAAAAAGCCAAGATTTAAACCCACTAAAGCACATTCAATATAACAAATATGCGAGTTCACGTCATGGGCCAAATGCACGAAACTAGTGGCTGTCTAAGCCCCCCAAAAAAAATGTAAATGCAAAATATTTAGCTACTGATAAGGCACCACGTGACAAATGTTTAGTTGCGACTTGGTCACTTACTCCCCAATATGAATCACATGTTAGGGAGTAGGGGGTTAAGTCATAGCAAGAAAGATAAAAGTAGCAAGCTAATAACTGGCTACTAAAGAAGCAACTAGGTAATGGCCGGTTGCTCAACACTTAGTCAAAATCCCCTAGATCAAACTTAGGGTAGAAAACATAAGCAATGATAAGACAAAAGCAGCAAGCAACCAGATAGTCTTACAAAGAGCAAAGTATTTAAGAGTTTATCTTACAAAGTACGAATAAACGACTCATAAAGACTAATTAACAAAGTTAAGGCAACGTGAAAATCTAATAGCAATACATATAAAAATTAGCTATCATGAGGAAGGTCACCACCACGTCCCCTTGTGGGAGGTACGCCATCCTCGTCATTGTCATTAGCAACTCCCTCGTATACCCAGAGAAAATTATCATGTGGATAGTTTTCGCTCTCTTCAAGAGCACAATGGCACTGCCGAACCGTCTTTCCCATGAAACCAAGTGCGATTTCGTATGCCTTCCTATTGCACTCATTTTAGGGTTTTTGAAGTATGGTTGATGTTTTTTTCCCGGCAAATGTTAATTATGATAGACGCATGCACTACAGGTGAAAATTAATAGCCACATGTATGTCTCATGGCCTTTTCCTTCCATGAGATAACGCTGGTACCAAAAATACGAAAAATGATCAAAGTTTTATACCAAAAATAAGATTTCCCACTTAATATCCATAGATTTGTGCAAACTTGATGTCCGCGTGCATGCCACATGCTTTTTTCATGAATTAGGCAATGGCAGTACAAAAGTTTATACAAATGGGCATGGTTTGTGCCAAAAGTGAGACCTTGAAAATGTTTGTTACCCAAAATGTACACGTGATCACCTATAATATAAAAATTATTATTGTGATTTTCACAAAATCCTAAGATTTAGTTCATGCAAAAAGAATCATAAATTCGGGTCATCAAAAAATTCGGGTCATCAAGTGTTTAGTAATTAGAATTACATCAAAAATAGTAATCTACTAAATTCAATTCTTTATTTAGCATAAAGAATTAATACCTAAATAAACGTAAATAAAAAATATGTAAGTGTTCTTCAATAATATTTTTTGACAAAATATTTGTCATTGCATTTAAATTCAATCAAGTTCCTGCAAACATTATGTCTTTAAAATTTCTTCGCCCTAAACCTCAAACCTCCCGTCGAAGAAATCACATCTTTCAGGGCAAAATCAAAGAGAAATCCTACCAAAGATAAACACATTTTATTGATATGGTTCAAATTCTTAGACATTCCTTCAGCCCACACAACATTGAAGGAGAGAAGTCGATAGGAACCCTGCCTCTTTTTTGTCACGGGACTGTTCGTTCTTTCAATTGCAGCTGTCGACTACATCTAATGACGTCGGTTGCACACTAAAAATTGAAAATGCTACACATTTATGTTGCCTCAGTTTATTAAATTTATTGTTAAAATATCCTTAAATATTATTTCTTTTGAAAAGATAAATAATTGTTAGATTTATCGGTCCAAATTAAATATCCACTCCACTGCTTTTCATTCAAAACAACTTGAGGACTAAGGCTTAGTAGACATTCAAACACGATTCCCAATAATTTATAATTAATTAAGCAAGTGCTTTTTTCCACATAGAAATTTTAATTAAAATCTTTCGAATAGATAGATTGTACAAGTTTATCCATTTTAATTTAATTTAAAATTTCAATTTTTTCTGTATCTTCTGAATCTTAAAAATACAAGTTTATTAATGATTCAAGTTTAGCATTTAAAAAGTAAACTTTTACAATATAGGTTTACCGATTTAAAAGCTCAGGAAAAACAAATTCCTTCTCAAAAGTAATATATTAATTGTTAGCGTTAGAAACAAGGTACGATTTAATTGTAAAAATTATAGACTTTGAATTATTGGATTTTTTCAGAACAAAAATTGGTGGAATTGATATGTTGAACTAAGATACTACGAATTCTCTCAAATATGATTGGTTTGATTTGCAAGAATTGGGGATATATGAAAACGACATAAGGAATTTTAGGGTTTTTGAAGTATGGTTGATTTTTTTTTCCCGCCAAATGTTAAATATGATATACGCCTGCACTACGGGTGAATAATTAATAGCCATATGTAGGTCTCATGGACTTTTCCGTCCACCAGATAACGCTGGCACCAAAAATACGAAAAATGATCAAAGTTTTACACCAAAAATAAGATTTCCCACTTAATATCCATAGATTCGTGCAAACTTGATGTCCGCGTGCATGTTACGTGCTTTTTTCATGAATTGGCCAATGACAGTACAAAAACTTATAAAAATGGACATGGTTTGTGCCAAAAGTGTGATTTTGAAAATGTTTGTTTCCCAAAATGTACACGTGGTCACCTATAATATAAAAAGTATTATCGTTCTTTTCACAAAATCCTAAGATTTAGTTCATGCAAAAAGAATCATAAACTCAGGTCATCAAGTGTTTAAAAATTAGAATTACATCAAAAATAGTAACCTACTAAATTCTATTCTCCATTTAGCTTAAAGAATTAATACCTATATAAGCGTAAATCAAAAATACGTCAGTGTTCTTCAATAATAATTTTTGACAAAACATTTGTCATTGCATTTAAATTCAAACAAGTTCCTGCAAACATTATGTCTTTAAAATTTCTTCGCCCTAAATCTCAAACCACCCGTCGAAGATATCACATCTTTCTGGGCAAAATCACAGTGAAATTCTACCAAAGATAAACACATTTTAGTAATACGGTTCAAATTCTTAGACGTTCCTTCAGCCCACACAATATCGAAGGAGAGAAGTCGATAGAATCCCTGCCTCTTTTTGTCACGGGAGTGTTCGTTCTTTCAATAGCAGCTGTCAACTACATCCAATGAGGTCGATTGCACGCTAAAAACTGAACATGCTACACATCTATATTGCCTAAGTTTATTAAATTTATTGTTAAAATATCCTTAAATATTATATCTTTTCAAAAGATAAATAATAGTTAGATTTATCTGTCCAAACTAAATATCCACTCCACTGCTTTTCATTCAAAACGACCTGAGGACCAAGGCTTATTAGACTTTGAGACATGATTACCAATAATTTATAATTAATTAAGCAATGGCTTTTTTCACATAAAATATTTTATTAAAAATTTCCGAATAGACAGACTGGACAAGTTTGTCCATTTTAATTTAATTTAAAATTTCAATTTTTTCTGTATCTTCTGAATCTTAAAAATATAAGTTTATTAATGATTCAACTTTAGCATTTAAAAAGTAAATTTTTACAATATAGGTTTACCTATTTAAAAGTTCAGGAAAAAAATTCCTTATCAAAATTAATTTATTAATTGTTAGCATAAGAAATAGGGTACGATTTAATTATAAAAATTTTAGACTTTGAATTGTTGGATTTTTTCAGAACAAAAATTGGTGGAATTGATATGTTGAACTAAGATACTACAAATTCTCTCAAATATGATTAGATTTGATTTGCAAGAATTGGGGATATATGAAAAGGAAAGAAGGAATTTTATGGTTTTGGAAGTATGGTTGATTTTTTTCCTGCCAAATGTTAATTATGATTGACGCGTGCACTGCAAGTGAAAATTAATAGCCGCATGTATGTCTCATGGCCTTATCCGTCCACGAGATAGCGCTGGTACCAAAAATACGACAAATGATCAAAGTTTTATACCAAAAATTAGATTTCCCACTTAATATTCATAGATTTGTGCAAACTTGATGTCCGTGTGCATGTCACATGCTTTTTTCATGAATTTGGGAATGGCAGTACAAAAGCTTTTGCAATTGGGCATGGTTTGTACCAAAAGTGAGATTTTGAAAATGTTTGTAACTCAAAATGTACACGTGGTCATCTATAATATAAAAAGTATCATCGAGCTTTTCACAACATCTTACGATTTAGTTCATGCAAAAAGAATCGTAAATTCGGGTCATCAAGTGTTTAGAAATTAGAATTACATCAAAAATAGTAATCTACTAGATTTAATTCTCCATTTAGCATAAAGAATTAATACCTATATAAGCGTAATTCAAAAATACGTCAGTGTTCTTCAATAATAACTTTTTACAAAACATTTTTCATTGCATTTAAACTCAAACAAGTTCCTGCAAACATTATGTCATTAAAATTTCTTTTCCCAAAACCTCAAACCTCTCGTCGAAGAAATCACATCTTTCAGGGCGAAATCAAAGTGAAATCCTTCCAAAGATAAATACATTTTATTAATATCGTTTAAATTCTTAGACGTTCCATCAGCCCACACAATACTAAAGGAGAGAAGTCGATGGGAACCCTGCCTCATTTTGTCATGGGAGTGTTCGTTCTTTCTATAGCAGTTGTCGACTACATCCGATGAGGTCGATTGCACGCTAAAAACTGAACATGCTACACATCTATGTTGCCTCAGTTTATTAAATTTATTGTTAAAATATCCTTAAATATTATTTCTTTTCAAAAGTTAAATAACAATCAGATTTATCAATCCAAATTAAATATCCACTTCACTGCTTTTCATTCAAAACGACCTAAGGACTACGGCTTATTAGACTTTCAGACACGATTACAAATAATTTATAATTAATTAAGCAATGGCATTTTTCCACATAAAATTTTTTATTAAAAATTTCCGAATGCTACCCTATTAATTAGTCTAGCCTTTGAATAGTGTGATTATCTTTGATTTTTGCATTAACGCATTCCTTTTGGACCACATTTTTCATAATTCAATTATGCACTTATGGTTGGTTGTTTTGGTTTGATCTAATATTATGTTATGTACTACTAGTCTTAAATTTACTTTTTATTTAGCATGAGTACTTGTTGTGGAACTCAGAGTCATATTCCACCAAATATAGAAATAGCGAGAGAAATATTGTACTAGAAAACCACACTAGATTTAATTCCCAGGAAAGATTGGAGGCGTCACAACGGTCGCGCTTAAAACCCAATCTCCTCGACAGAATTAACTAGACGAATTTAATAGCACAATATAACACTACAACTATAACTAACAATGGCTACTTGAAGAATAGCACAAAATAAAGAACACCAAATATAACGAGGTTCGGCTAATTTAGCCTACGTCCTCGGACCCCACCAAAATATTTCACTAAAGGACTAAAGTGAAACTATTACAAACTATAGAGGAAGAAAGTACAAATTGCTAAAAGACTTGGGCAATTTGGGATGTTTTTCAAAGTGAAGAGGTGGTCTCCTTTATACAACAAATGAGCCCACCCTTTACAAATTCTATCTATGTGGAATATTTTCTTCTTTCAAAAATGAGCCACACTTCAACAAATCTCCACCTTGGCGAATTTCAAAATCTTCAATCTCCTCATCAAACGGGGTCACCAAAACCAATCTTCAAATTTTGACAATGTTGATCAAGTCCAAACAAAATTTGAATTTGATTGCAATCACAACTTTTGTCAACATATCAGCAGGATTCTCAGTAGTATGGATCTTCTCGATTCTGACTCCACCTTCTTTGAGTATCTCTCTTATGAAGTGATACCGAACATCAATGTGCTTCGTCCTTGCATGATAAACTTGGTTCTTTGCTAAATGGATAGCACTTTGACTATCACAATGAATTTTGACATACTTTTGTCCAATCCCTAGTTCACCAAGCAACCCTTGATGCCAAATTGCTTCCTTTACAGCCTCTGAAATTGCCATATACTCTGCTTCCGTAGTAGACAGAGCAACCGTTGATTGTAAGGTAGACTTCCAACTGACTGGTGCTTTAGCAAGAGTAAATACGTAGCCTGTAGTTGATCTACGCTTATCTAAATCACCAGCATAGTCTGAATCGCAATATCCGACTACATACTCACTATGTTCCCGCTCAAATATCAAACCAACATCAGCTGTGTCATGGATATATCGCAAAATCCATTTCACAGCTTGCCAATGTTCCTTTCCAGGATCATGCATATACCTGCTCACAACCCCCACTGCTTGGGAAATATCAGGCCTCGTACACACCATAGCATACATCAAGCTACCAACAGCATTTGCATATGGTACTTTTGACATGTATTCCCGTTCTGCATCAGATTTCAGTGACAAAGCGGCGCTAAGCTTAAAATGAGGAGCAAGCGGAGTACTAACTGGTTTTGACTTTTCATCAATGCCAAAATGCCTCAACATCCTACTCAGATATTGTTTCTGAGTTAAACAAAGCCTCCTCAATTTTCTATCTCTGAAAATCTCCATGCCGAGAATCTTCTTCGCCTCACCTAGATCCTTCATCTCGAACTCCCTTTTCAAATGAGTCTTCAACTTCTCAATTTCTATTAGACTCGGGGAGGCAATCAACATATCATCAACATACAGAAGAAGATATATGAAGGATCCATCTTGTAGCTTGTACAAATACACACAATGATCGTATTTGCTTCTTGTGTACCCAATTCCCATCATAAACTTGTCAAATCGCTTGTACCACTGCCTCGGAGATTGCTTCAATCCGTACAACGATTTTTGAAGTTTACAAACCAAATTTTCATTTTCAGCAACTTTAAATCCCTCTGGCTGAGTCATATAGATTTTCTCTTCCAAGTCTCCATGTAAAAATGCAGTTTTTACATCCAACTGAACTAGTTCAAAATCCAACTGTGCTACCAAAGCCAACAAAATTCTAATGGAGGAATGTTTTACAACTGGAGAAAACACCTCATTATAATCAATGCCCTCCTTCTGAGCGTAACATTTGGCCACCAATCTGGCTTTGTAGCGAACATCACCTTGGCTAGGAAACCCATCTTTCTTTGCAAATACCCATTTACATCCAATTGCCTTCTTTCCCTTCGGGAGACTGGTCAGTTCCCATGTTTGATTCTTATGAAGGGACTGCATTTCTTCACTCATGGCAATCCTCCACTTATCTTTCTCTGGTCCTTTGACTGCTTCAATATAAGTGGTAGGAACATCATCAGCGGCAATTGCAGATGCACAAGCCACCATATCATCAAAGCGAGCAGGCTTTCTGATTGTCCTCTTTGGCTTGCTAGTTGCAATTGATTCAAGTTGCTGTGGAAGTTCTTGGGGTTGAACTTCCTCTTCTTCAAAATCTCCTTCTACCGTAGGAGAATGATCAAGAGTTTCTTGATCTGCTGGGCCAACAAACTTTTCAAACTCCACCTGTTTGGGAGTACCATCCTGCTGTTCTGCATTCACCTTTTTCAACACGGTAGATTCATCAAAGGTGACATCCCTGCTAAAGATTATTTTCTTTGTTTCTGGACACCAAAGGCGATAGCCTTTTATACCAGAGGTGATCCCCATGAACACAGCTTTCTTTGCTCTAGGATCCAACTTTGATTCCTTAACATGATAATATGCAGCGAAACCAAACACATGTAAGGAATCATAATCAGCAGCAGGCTTTCCAAACCATTTCTCCAATGATGTTTTTCCATCAATAGCAGTAGATGGTAGACGATTAACGAGATGACACGCATATGTCACAGCCTCAGCCCAAAATTCTTTACCCAACCCAGCATTGGATAACAAACAACGAACTTTCTCCAGCAAAGTCCGATTCATGAGTTCTGCCACTCCGTTCTGTTGTGGTGTATGTCTGACAGTGAAGTGTCTGACAATGCCTTCATCCTCACAAAATTTCTGAAATGGACCACTCCTAAATTCTCCACCATTGTCTGTACGGAGACGTTTGACCTTTTTATCAGTCTGAGTTTCCACCATCTTTTTCCAATTGAGGAATACCTCAAACACTTCATCCTTTGTCTTCATCGTATACACCCAAACTCTCCGGGAAAAATCATCAACAAAGGTTACAAAATAGTGCTTCTCTCCCAAAGAACTCGTTTTTGAGGGACCCCATACATCCGAATGAACATAATCCAAGATACCCTCAGTATTATGGATTGCTGTTCCAAATTTAACCCTTGTTTGTTTCCCACGAACACAATGTTCACAAAACTCCAATTTGGAGTATTTCACTCCTTTCAACAATCCTTGATTTATGAGGAGATTCAAGGATTTTCCACCTGCATGTCCCAAGCGCATATGTCATAGCCTAACTGCTTCTGAATTCCGATCATCAACAGTAACTGCTGCTACTGGACCCACAACTGTACCACCCATGTAGTGATACGTATTGTTGTTCTTCCGAATTCCTTTCATTACCACGAGTGCACCAGAGATGATCTTCATCACCCCATCCTTAGCTCTTACTTCAAAACCTTTTGATTCTAAAGTTCCAACGGAAATAAGATTTTTCCTCACTTCTGGTGCATATCGAACACCCTTTAGGGTTATGATTGATCCATCATGATTCTTTAAGCGAACTGAACCAATCCCAAGTGTAGTAAGAGGAGCTTCATTTGCTGTGAAGACAACGTCATTTTGTTCTTTGAAATCAAAGAACCAATCCAAATGTGGTGTCATATAATGACTACATGTTGAATCCAGCATCCATACTTCAGAAGCACCGCTGGATGATGTCGCCAATGAGAAGTCCGATTCGGCATCATCACACACGGTTACATTTGATTCCGCCACGGCCTTAGAATTGCCCTTAGTTGTCAGCTTTGGGCAATCTCTCTTCCAGTGTCCTGTTTCTCGATAATAGGCACACTCGTCTTTGCTTAGTTTATATCTGGACTTGGATCTCCCTTTCTTTCCTTTGTTTTTGTTTTGTGAACGACCTCTGACGAACAAAACCTCTGCATCTCCGCCTGAACTAACTTGCTTGTCCTTCTTTCTCAGCTCATAACTGTACAGGGCAGCACAAACTTCGCTAAGAGATACAGCAGCCTTCCCGTGAAGTAGAGTTGTTTCAAGAAACTCAAACTCCTCAGGAAGGGATCCCAGCAACATCAGAGCCAAATCCTCGTCTTTAAAAGTCTCATCCAAATTGATCAAATCGGTAACCAGTTGATTAAAACTGGTAATGTGACTATTCATAGTGGAACCCGAAACAAATGTGAAGTGAAAGAGCCGCTTCTTCAAATGGAGCTTATTCTGACAGCTTTTCTTCAGAAATTTCTCCTCCAGTGCCATCCACAATTTATATGCCGAGTTTTCTTTCGAAAACGCATATCTCTGCTCTCTGGATAGACACGAACGAATTGTTCCACATGCCAACCGATTCATCATACTCCAATCTTTTTCCTCCATATCATTTGGTTTCTTTTCTTCAATAGCTAAGTATAGACCTTGTTGAAAGAGTGTGTCTACAACTTCGCTTTGCCACATACCAAAATGGCCTGTGCCATCAAAAGACTCCACTGCCAATCGCGTATTCGCCACAGTGGTTCTCGCCCAAACGGACGACGACGATGCTTTTGAGCTGCCTTCCATTTTTGGTTACAAATTATTCTTCAAGAGCCCTCCAAATGCGAAAGCCAAATAGCCCGGGAAAACTTTTCTGATGTGGAAGATCAGATTAAATTGCGACCACAGAGCATACTCAGAATACCCGAGCTCTGATACCACTTGTTGTGGAACTCAGAGTCATATTCCACCAAATATAGAAATAGCGAGAGAAATATTTTACTAGAAAACCACACTAGATTTAATTCCCAGGAAAGATTGGAGGCGTCACAACGGTCGCGCTTAAAACCCAATCTCCTCGACAGAATTAACTAGACGAATTTAATAGCACAATATAACACTACAACTATAACTAACAATGGCTACTTGAAGAATAGCACAAAATAAAGAACATCAAATATAACGAGGTTCGGCTAATTTAGCTTACGTCCTCGGACCCCACCAAAATATTTCACTAAAGGACTAAAGTGAAACTATTACAAACTATAGAGGAAGAAAGTAGAAATTGCTAAAAGACTTAGGCAATTTGGGATGTTTTTCAAAGTGAAGAGGTGGTCTCCTTTATACAACAAATGAGCCCACCCTTTACAAATTCTATCTATGTGGAATATTTTCTTCTTTCAAAAATGAGCCACACTTCAACAGTATTCACGTTCGATATGTATGATTAGAAGTGATAGGACTATAAGCAGTTGATAATTTAATCTTAAAGTTATTTTTTATTTAGCATGAGTTCTCACATTCGGTACTTATGATATGTGATATGTTCATAGGACTAAGAAGTAGATAAATTTGTTAAGATACTTATAGTGTCTATCATATCAAGAATTTAATAGATTGAGAATAAATATGTGATAAATACATCATGATTTTTATCCATTATTCCGTAGGTGTGATATGTTGAGATTCTTGTTGCATTTTACAAAAATGCCCACTCTTTATCTTGGGTAATCTTTGACAATTATTCAATTAAATTTTGTTTTAAATGTTAGTGAATTAGTATGTAGATTTGTTTCTTCATTACAATTAAAAAAATATATAGAAATTAGTTTATACAAAAAAAAATTAAAAATTAGTTAATTCATAATATATCAAAAAAATTATCCATCAATTTCCAAGTCATATATGAAGGAATTTACAGATTTAACCAGCTCCATACTAGAGTTAGATACTCCAAAAAAAAATATGTACGTGGTTTGTATTCTTTTTTTAGATTTATTTAAAGATGAAATCTGAGCTGAAGTGTGTATATATATATATATACACACACACATTCACATAAACACACACAAACACTTAAATTATCAACATTGGGAAAATTGCATTTTTCAGTCCCACAAAACAGTTAGGTAGGCACTATCAGTCCCAAACTTTACAGGACTTGCAAATTGAGTCCGACAAGATGATATTATGTTGCACATTTAGACCTGGCCATTAAAAAATTGGCTGAAATCGTTCTTCAACTTCAAAATTGCATAAGACCCCCCAAAATTCTGTAAAACTTGGAAACTCCACACCCACCCACCACCCCCTCAAAACCCCGTTTTAAATATATTTTTTCTGATTCTTTCTTTTTAATTTTTCTTTCCATCCCTTTTTTCCTGTTTTTCTCTAACTTCACAGACTCACTTCCTAATCACCTACTGCAACACGCCTCCATCGACACTGCTCCACCGCCACCATCCCACCCTTCCCACCAATGCTTGTGGCACACACAATTTTGCCCGGACCGAAAACAACCATCCCAAAAATTCCGCCAGAATCTATCCACCCCTAAACTGCAACACGTCGTAGCGTCCCCAGCCCCAAAACGCAACAAAAAGGTTTGTGGATCTCATAATAAGGTCCATGTCTATCAAAAAAACGCGAAAAAGGTCTTAAGCAATATTACAAATATTATACAATAAATGAAATCGATCGTGTTAATCAAGCTCCTTTAAAACTGAAGCTCAAAAATGAAATACACATATATCCATCCTGGGGAACATCTTAATCAGAATGAATCATTTCCACTAGGAAAAGAACTACACAAAATGTCAATTCTATTTTCTCCCGGACCATCAACAAGAGAGACGATATCAATACAATTCCACATGCTCTTTTTGTGGAAAACAATAATGTCAAAAGCGCAAAAATAGCAAAAACACTCACAAAGCGCATCAGTAGGAGGTACGAATGATACCAGCATTGACCATTAACCAAATCCTCCTCCGATCATAATGATAATCTGGAGGCAGTGTTAGCCATCGGGGACTTGAGAATGGCATCGTACAATTCCTGTCTCCTCAGTAGCCTACTCGATGGTTCATATTTTGAACCTACACGACTTTGAAATGCTTCTGATTCTGGTAATGATCTTAACACAAAATGGTCGCCAACTGCACCAATGGTTCTCTCAATGAAAATTGACCTTGTTATATAATCCTTCATACGGCATATAAATTCCAGATGGTTCCTCGCCTAGAAACAACAAACAAGGCCAAAATCACAAGGCTTGTAATAAACACAGATTTTGCATATCATCAACATAATTACAAGCACAGCATCAAGCTCCATGTCACGATATTTACGCTTAATCTCTTTAATTCAGTTAACTCAATGTCAATGATTTCATGCCCCCAACAATAAAACTTCAAAACATTGACCTTAGCCTTAATTTGTTATTCATCTGGTAATCTTCAACTAAATACTCGTAAATGTGTTTACACATACACAAATCAATCTCCCATCACTCATAGGGAAAGACAGAGTATAAAAACTAACAAGATTTAATTCTAAACATCAGACAAATTTATTTATGCGTTAGATAGTGGGAATATATGGTTGACTACTTCACTTCATGGTTATCCTCTCAGTAAAAAGTCACCTCCCTCTCCACAAAGATGCCGAGCATAGATGCACAAAATTTTCGTATCGCAAAATAAATGATTCTCTTGGCCACAAACTGATGACTTCAGAATATGCAGATGATTAAGCATGCGAGCCACTTATCTAACAATATATTCAAGGAAATGATAGAATCATAAATTTTGAAAGTAAGGGGGATCTTGTTATATTAAAGAGGCTACACATAAAAGAATACAAGAACAATTTCACTGAGGACAAAAGGCAAAGACCAGTGATATAACAAGCACACCTGTCGATATGCAGGAGCTCGTTTTGGCAGCTTGAGATAACCCATGTTACTGACCTCATAATCCCATAAAAAGGATGTATGGTGCACCCACCTATTTTTGGTAATAGATTGAGCATTTCCGCCAAACTTGTGGTTGCCAAGTACATAATCTGAAAGAAGCAAAGCAGTACAGTAAGAAAATCAAACTAATATAGAACTCAAATCAGTTCTTATTTTTTTTAAATACAGGAAATGATACTTATCTCTAAAATACACATCAACTTTTTATCCTCACTTGACTTGGAACATATTAATTTATATAAGCCATAACTGAAGAATTGAAATGATTCTTCACTAAAATTAGGAGAGGTTACTTCAGTAGAGGTTAAGAAAAGGTGAAGGTAGTCGCGATATACAATATCACTCTATAAATACATCTTACGCAAGTCAAAGCTACCACATTCTGGCCTAACCCACAACATGGGGGAAAAATCAAAGAGCACTGCATGCCTCTAAAAGGGTCAAATTAGATAAAAAAATTCCTGCTTCTAAGACAAAGAAGGTTTCCAAAACAAACTATGAGGAGGTGGCGGAATTATATGACAACTAATGATGAATGCAACAATAGCTGGTCTCTACAGTTAATAAAATAGAACCAAAAATATCTTTTCAAACTCTAAGAAAAATTGTGAACTGATAATCAGGAATCAATCAACAACAAAAAAAAAAAAAAAAAAAAAAGTAAAGCCTTTAAAAGTCAAATCATCTGCTTCAAACCGAATATC
The DNA here is from genome assembly GCA_019426215.1 of Buddleja alternifolia. Taxonomy (NCBI): domain Eukaryota; kingdom Viridiplantae; phylum Streptophyta; class Magnoliopsida; order Lamiales; family Scrophulariaceae; genus Buddleja; species Buddleja alternifolia. The sequence goes on along the minus strand of WHWC01000354.1, from coordinate 46,430 downwards.
CATTTCCTTACTATGAAACTGAACCCATTAAGCTAGTACATTCTCACGATGTCAAATAATATCTAGTTAAAGCAGGAAACATCATAAAGCATACATGGTTTCATAAAAGTACCATTTTCACGGAGGCTGAAATCCCCAATTCCTTGAAATACTTTCTTATACACTAGGCTGCTCCATGACATGATTGGTCGAGGATATGATTGTAAACCCGGAACAGCATCCTTGTTGCATATAAACGTCACAAAAATTGTCCCCTGATCAACAACAACAGTACCACCTCCTGTGAACCTTCGAATGACTGAAATTTCATCTCTCAAAACAGATTCAATTTCGAGAAGTTCATCGGCTTTCCTATCAAAAGTATTCATGCAATACACATCAACTTCTTGCATTAATTGTACATAGATGGATTTCTGCAGCATGGGAAGCAAGCTAGGTCATGATCCATGATCCCAAGTTCCACACAAGATCCAACTATCACACCTCAACCAAGTACTAATGTTAGGGACTGCATATGGGGATATGCTCTAATGGATAACCAGCCCGAAATGACCTGGTTGAGTCCAGAACTAGTAATGTCTGTGTATATGCAAAACTATGTGCATATTACACTTACACAAACAAGTACATGAAAATCAAAATAAGATAAAAAAAAATTAGTTAAATAGTTGTACTTTGAAAAGTGCATTACCCTACCCTAGCTTGGAAGGCTATAATGATAGTTTAAATGAAACATAAAATTTTACTTCTTTTTAATGACAAAACAGGTCTAAAACGTCTAACTTGTTTTGCATGGGTTGGTCTCACTTCGAAGCAGGGCCTCAGGTGTGTCCTCCTCAGGTTGAAGGGTAGGCATCTGAGTTTCGGGTTTTGTCAAGAATAGGCAGGAATGGATTTAGCGAAACCCAACCCCCCTCCCATCCTTAAGTGGTATGCTATATGATGAAGGAACAATTAAGCATACCATTTGATAATCCTTTTAGAGTCGATATATATCTCAAACTACATTGCATCTGATATAAGAATCTGTATATTGCGCAAGCCCACCACAAAACTATGACCTGACTACTTACAAGCAAACATATCAGATAATTTTTCTGCTAAAGATTCATATGATAATATTCCTCAGAAATATCAGCAATTGTCTGGTTTCATGATTCAGTTTGTGGGTATAATTCTTCGTAACAGTACTCTATGAGCATAATATTTCTGTGCATATAAATAGGCCGATATATGCATCGATTCCAAATGCAAACTGAGGTGAATTCGTGGAAGAAAATACTCAATAAAGAACCAAACTTTTCCACTCCAAAACCCCCCAAGAAACTCGAGCAGGATAAATAATTATCACCGAAGCATAGTCCAATCTCAATACTAGAATACTCAACAATTTAATCTACCAATCTAGCCCATTGTTGCAAAGCACATCATTATTTATTGTTTCAAATATACTAGATTCAAACTCTACAAATTTAAAATTCATCTGCATTAAGGGACTCAAATTTAAAATCCACAATTATTTCAAGAACCTAAACTATTAATAAAAGAAAATGGGCAATGAAGTTAAATTGAAAGAGGGTATCAAAGGTAAATGAGGGTGTAAAAGTACAGACCCAGAGATACCCATGACAACGGTGGGATTATGAGGTGTTCCGTCATTGATGATGCACCAGTTATCAGATGAGGTCCTTAGAAGTCTCTCCTCCAAATGCAATTGTTGTAGGATGGGCACTCCTTTTAGCCTCAGGAGATTGATTAACGGCAACCCTATATTTCTTGTTTGAGATACAGACATCACTTCGTCGGAACGGTCAGTCTCCGGCGCCGATGCGGTGGTGTGAGGGATGGAGACGGCGGACGACGGGGGACAAGGGTGAAAAGAAAGAATATAACTAAACTGAAAAGGGAAAGGGAAAGGAAATAGAATTTCAAAAGAAAGAAAGAATTGGAAGTTTTAGTATTTTTTTACTTCAAAACAAATTATTCAATAAACCATTGGATAATAAATACCAATGCCAACCAATTCGTACTTAATTGTCAATTATTAAAAACTATTAACTACCAACAATCAATCAAACATCATTAAAGTAGAACAAAGCACAATACATCAAGTGGAAATCTTTATTAAGCTTCAACATTGGATACGGTGTGGGTTGAGGCAGATCAATCCAATATTTGTGATTTTGGGACACTTGAGATTGAGCTCGGCCCGACAAGCCTCGGACTCTGACTTTGCGATCCACTAAGGTTGGGGCGGGTTGGACGGTTTTTGCGGTTTCTAACAATTTAATGGTCTAGATATATAAACATATTCGAGAATTGCATTTCCAAACAATTGACATTTTTGCTTCGTGTGAGACTAGTGAAAATAGTGTTGTGCTCCATTAGCAATCAATGTATTACTAATACTAGCATCCATTAGCAATATTTAAACTTCGCGTCTCGAGCACACCCCATTTAATTTATTGAGAAATCTTAAGATCCAATTTTATGTTTATTTTCTGCTCGTAAACTACCAGTTATACATACTTATCCTTAACTTGATCAGAAGTTTGTTACTAAGATAATATAAACAAGTATATTTGAGTTCTTTTTGAATTACTAGTAGATCAAAAAAATTTTTTTAAAAAATAGCATTTTTGATCTCATATGTTTGACATTTTTAATTTCAGTCCCATTCGTTACGGTCACATTTGGTCCAATTTTTTTGTCCGAAATTTAAAGGCCAACTCCATTAGTCAAAATTGTCAAAATGTTGACTAAGGAAGTTGACCGTTAAATTTTGGACGAAAAATTATATTGGGACCAAATGTGGGAACTTATAAAAGTTACAGGACACAAAGTGAGAATTCTGTAACGAATGCAACCAAAATTAAAAAAGACCAAATCTATAGGACCAAAAAGACAATTTTTTCCAAGAATTTCAATCAAGCCTGCAAATTTAGAAAAATACTATTATAAATATAATAAATTGAAATATATTGTGCAGAAGATCAGGGACGGATCCAGGATTGATTCATTTGGGGGGGGGGGGGAGGGCGAAGCATTAAAGTAAAATTTTTGACAATATTTATGATTATATATGTAAATTTATTTACTTTTAATAGATAAAAAAAATAAAAATTACCATGTTACAAAAAACAAAACTAAATTTTAATAAACTTATAGTAGTTTCAAAATATAAAGAAATTCTTCAAAAAATTTATCGAAGTTGTACACGGCGTTCTTTCAGGTCATAAAATTCATCTATAATAGACTCTGTATCAATTTTCTCTACAATTCTTCTCTCTATGTAAGTAATCAAACAATCTGCGAGGTACTCATCCTCCATCTTGTTTCTCAGTCTAGTTTTCACTAATTTCATGGCTGAAAAGGACCTCTTAGTCGTTGCAGTTGTAACAGAAAGTCAATATCAAACGAATTAAACAGTCAATTAGAGTGTACACCACATCCTTTCTTGTTACCTTCGATTGTCGACATAATTCAGAAATCATCGATAACTGTTGAAACTCCAAACGACAGGGCACATCAAGCTCATAACTGTTAAATGTGTTGATGTTTTGTATATTTTTCCTACTCAACGATCCCTTTTTATAGTTTTTGGGAAAAGTTTTTATTAATTCTAATTTTAATATGTGTAGAAGAGAGGTTTTAAAAATATATATATTTTATCAATTCTAGCCCTAATATGTATAGAATTGAATTTCAAAAAAGAAAATTAAAGCTATTGCCAATTCAACAATTTTTTTTATTTTTTTTATGGTTTCAATTGAGAGAGAGAGAGTTTAAAAATTGAAAAAAGCTGCCCACCAACTCGGCCAGATATGTTCTTGTGTTATGTATGGAACCGAAAATATATATTGTGGGAGGGGCCGTATTATAACATCCTATATATCCTGTAGAAAAAATTTAAAGTCTCGGGGGGACCAGGGCCCCCCTGGCCCCCCTAAATCTGTCCCTGCAGAAGATATAATTCAGTACTGAGGCAGACATTAGTTAATAAGTAATTATTAAGTATTATGTATAAAACATTATCAATACAATATATTACTTTATTGATGCATACTAATTTTAATAATTAGTTATTAAAAACTATATATGTTAAAGATTAATTAATATATATATATATATTCTTATTCATATATTGATATAAACAATCAATATAATATATAATGCACTGATACTAATTTTAATTGATAATTATTTAAATTTACGATGGCGAGTAATTGATGACGCATGTATAAGTATATTTATATGTATTGAAGTTGGGTACGATTTATGTAAATGAAAAATTAAATTCTCTGCCAAATTTGCAATTTTTCTTAAAATCAACTTGAGACCAACCCATCAAAAAGTAACCCGCTAATTGCCATGTGGCCTGAGTTGGGTTAGAGTGGTTTGGCGGTTCTGCTATTTTGACCACAACACCCAATGATACTAGACAATAATGGGCATAGTCATACGAATAAGTGTGTATTGGGCTTTCATTTGAATCAGCCCAATAAGTTTATTGAATCACTTTAATGATTATAATATAGTCTTTTTATGTTTTATCGATGTATTAACATTGTTTATATTGGTCGTGCCCAACTTCTGGTCCAATTAAAGGTCGAATTAAGTAACATATGAACTGGGCCTGGGTAAATATAATGTTAAGGGTTCTAATCTACATATTAGGCATTCTCGAAAAAAATAAAAAATTCTACATTATTATGAATAATTATTTGTGGATGTCTATTCATCTCCCAATTTGTTGGCCACTTAACTTTAATCATTATGTCTACTCATCTCCCAAAAACTCTTCATCTCCGTGACTTTTCATTTTCCATCATGAGTAAATATAATTTACTCTTTAGGTAATAAACTTTTGGTATTCTAGTTTTGTGCCTATAAATAGGCAATGACATTGTATTGTAAATACACACAAGAATATCAATAAAAGAATTCTCTACTTGATTCTCTCATTTTATTCTCTCAATTTCATAATATTTGAGTTTATTTCATAACATGTTATCAGCACGATCCGTCTCAAGGTGTTAATCATTTTGCAATTTGGCTAAAGATATACATGGGGTACTCAACGTATGATGTAAAATCCATTGAGAGATTTTCGTGAGTTATTATGAGTTTGTAAAGAAAATTGATGGACAAGATTTTCAAAACAAAGCAAGAAGAAAAGGTAAAGAAAAGGTACGTATATTTCAATATTTAACAAAAATAGAAATATGCAATAATTCTCTTGATGTTTGGAAAGAAGATATATGTATATGTGCATATATTTGATTAGTATTATTCTTTTGAATAATCCTATCATGTTGAAAATATTTTAAGAAGTTGAATGATTGTTATGTTATTCATCTTATACTTTGATATAGTATTATATTGATGAATCTTGAAAAAACTTGACTTTGTGACTCTTGATATTACGAGGAAAAATTATTTTTCTTGGGCGTTAGATGTTGAAATTCATCTTGATGCAAATAACTATACTCCATTCCCTGAAGTGAATGTGTTGAGCAATATATAAATTCATATATGCAAATAACTATACTCCATTCCCTGAAGTGAATGTGTTGAGCAATATATAATTATTTTAATCATGAGTCTCGTCCAACTAGTTCTGCTACATTCCCTGAAGTGAAAGTAGCAGCACATAACTATTTTAATCATTAAAGAAATCATGGACGTGGACGTGGTCGTAGATATGGTTATGGAAACCGTGGTGGTTATTCAAAGAATACATCTTTCCACCAGAAGTGAAAAAAATAATGAAGAGAAACATGAAAGTGGCCAAAATAGCAAATTTGTGGAAAATTTATGTTATCGTTGTGGTAGTAAAGGTCATTGGTCATGTACCTGTCGTACACCAAAACATCTTGTTGACCTTTACCAAGAATCGCTAAAAAGTAAAAGAAAGAAAATAGAAACAAATTTTGCTTTTGAAGAAGGCGATTCTGATCATGGCCGATTTTGATGACACTCATTTAGATGTTGCTGATTTCTATGATGATCCTAATAGAAAAATTGATCATTTGATTGGAGATGCAAGTAATCATAACAAATTTTATAAGTTTTCATTAATGAAGTAATTATTTATAAATTTGTCTTTTATAAATTTGCCAACATCCTCAAGAATAAAAAATACTTCTCTTATTTAGTAATGTAAGATGCCAATGTTAGTACTATATCGAGTAGTGCAAAGTTAATTGAAGGCTCCGGCAGAGCTAATATATTGTTACTCGGAGGAACGCAATTTTATATTGATGAAGCATTATATTCTACCAAGTCTCAAAGAAATTTACTAAGCTTCAAAGATATCCGCCGAAATGGATATCATATTGAGACAACAAGTGATGGCAATATTGAGTATCTTTACATCATTAATACAATATCTGGTAACAAATGTATATTGGAAAAGTTGCCAGCATTGTCTTCCGGTTTGTACTACACGCATGTATCTAATATTGAAACACATGTTATCGTAAACCAGAAGTTTACAAATCAAAATAAGTTTGTTGTTTGGCATGACCGGTTGGGCCATCCCGGATCAATTATGATGCGAATCCATTGAAGAACCAGCAGATTCTTCAATCGAATGATTTCTCATGTGCTGTTTGTTCACAAGGAAAGTTGATTATTCGACTATTAATAACAAAAGTAGGAAGTAAATCTCTTACGTTTTTGGAACGTATTCAAGGCAATATTTGTGGACCAATACACCCGTCGTGTGGACCATTTAGATATTTTATGGTTTTAATTGATGCATCAACAAGATGGTCACATGTATCTTTGTTATCAACTCGTAACCTGGCGTTTGCGAGATTGCTTACTCAATTGATTAGAGAGCACATTTTCCTGATTATCCAATTAAGATGATACGCCTTGATAATGCGGGTGAATTTACTTCCAAAAACGTTCAATGACTATTGTATGTCTATTGGAATTGATGTTGAACATCCTGTAGCACATGTTCATACACAAAACGGTCTAGCAGAATCGTTTATTAAGCGTCTGCAGTTAATTGCAAGACCTTTACTTATGAGATCAAAACTTCCTATTTCTTGTTGGGGACATGCTACTTTGCATGCAGCAGCACTTATTCGCATAAGGCCAACAAGTTATCATAAATTCTCCCCATTACACTTGGTTTATGGTCAGGAACCAAATATTTCCCATCTAAGAATTTTTGGATGTGCGGTATATGTTCCAATTGCTCCACCACAACGCACTAAGATGGGTCCTCAAAGGAAGTTGGGAATATATGTTGGATTCGAGTCTCCATCGATAATAAATTATCTAGAGCCATTGGCTGGAGATTTATTTAAGGCTCGATTTGCTGATTGTCATTTTGATGAATCAGATTTCCCAGCATTAGGGGAAAAAAGTAAACAGCTGGAAAAGAAAATTAGTTGGAATGAATTATCTTTATCTTATCTTGATCCTCGAACAAAACAAAGTGAACTAGAAGTTCAAAAGATAATTCACTTGCAAGGTTTAGCTAACCAACTGCCAGACGCATTTACTGACCTAAAGAAAGTGACTAAGTCACATGTACCAACTGTTAATGCTCAAGTAAGAATTGTTGTCCCTGAAGGTCAAAGTAATGAGTCTACTGCACGCCTGAAGCGTGGTAGACCTATCGGTTCCAAAGATAGTCATCCTCGAAAAAGAAAAGGAGCTAAGAATCAAGATGGTCTAATCGAGGATAAAATAACTCCAGAAGAGTCCCCAGTCATAACTAATATTTCGGTTCCAGAAGAACCTCAGGTACCTGAAAATTGTGAAAATAATGAGATCTCAATCGATTATGTTATGAACGGGAAACGATGGAATCGAAATGAAGTCAACGTTGATGATAAATTTGCATATAATGTAGCGCTAAATATGATGAATGATAATGAGGATCAAGAACCAAAGTCTGTTAATGAATGTCGACAAAGAAATGATTGGCCAAAATGGAAAGACGCAATGAGGGCAGAGTTAAACTCGCTTGAATCAACGAAAAGTTTTTGGACCTGTAGTCCGTACACCTGAAGATGTAAAAGTTTTGGACCTGTAGTCCGTACACCTGAAGATGTAAAGCCAGTAGGATACAAATGGGTATTTGTGCGAAAACGAAATGAGAAAAATGAAATTGTAAGATATAAGGCACGTCTTGTTGCCCAAGGGTTTTCGCAACGACCTGGCATAGATTATGAGGAGACTGATTCTCCTGTGGTGGATGCAACTACTTTTCGTTATATAATAAGTCTGGCAGTGCATGAAAAACTTGATTTGCGTCTAATGAATGTTATTACAGCCTATTTGTATGGCTCGCTTGATAATGATATATATATATGAAAATCCCTGAAGGATTTAATATGCCTGAAGCATATAAATCAAGTTCTCGAGAACATTATTCAATTAAATTAAGTAAGTCATTGTATGGACTGAAACAATCTGGATGAATGTGGTATAATTGTCTCAGTGAATATTTGTTGAAGGAAAGATATAAGAATGATCAAATTTGTCCTTGTATTTTCATGAAAAGATCTGGAAATGAGTTTGTTATAATTACAGTTTATGTTGACGATTTAAATATCGTTGGAACTCCTGAAGAGATTTCAAAAAATGTTAATTGCTTAAAGAAAGAATTTGAGATGAAAGATCTTGGAAGGACAAAATTTTGCCTTGGACTACAAATTGAATATTTAAAGAACGGAATTTTTGTATATCAAGACGCTTATATATCAAAGGTGCTAAAGCGTTTCTACATGGATAAATCACATCCATTGAGCACCCTGATGGTCGTAAGGTCACTAGATGTGAACAAAGATCCTTTTCGACCTCGAGAAAGTGATGAAGAACTACTTGGTCCTGAAGTACCATATCTAAGTGCAATCGGTGCACTAATGTATCTTGCTTGTCATACTCGACCTGATATAGCATTCGTTGTTAATCTATTAGCAAGATATAGTTCTTTTCCTACACGAAGGCATTGGAATGGGGTTAAACAGGTACTCCGCTACCTTAGAGGAACAATCGATATGGTCTTGTTTTATTCAAATGTACCCAAGTCCGAATTGGTTGGATATGCAGATGCTGGATATATGTCTGATCCTCATAATGGTCGTTCACAAACAGGCTATTTATTTACATGTGGTGGCACAACCATTTCATGGCGGTCTATGAAACTAACCATATCGGCCACATCATCTAATCATGCAGAAATCTTGGCTATTCACGAGGCAAGTCGAGAATGTGTTTGGTTAAGATCCATAATTCAACACATTCGAGGGACTTGTGGTTTATCTTTTGGAAAAATGATCCCGACGATCTTATATGAAGATAATTCCGCATGTATAGCACAATTGAAAGAAGGGTACATTAAAGGAGATAGAGAACAAAACATATTTCACCAAAGTTCTTTTTCACTCATGATTTTCAGAAGAATGGTGATAATGTTCAACAAATCCGTTCCAGTGATAATCTTGCTGATTTGTTCACCAAGGCACTTCCCACAACAACGTTTGAAAAACTAGTCTATAATATTGGAGTACGTAGACTTAAAGATCTTGACTGATATTGTCATGAGGGGGAGATAATACGCGCTGCACTCTTTTTCCCTTAACCAAGGTTTTTCCCACTGGGTTTTCCTGGTAAGGTTTTTAATGAGGCAGCATCTGATTGCGTATTGATATGTACTCTTTTTCCTTCACTAGGTTTTTGTCCCATTGGGTTTTTCCTAGTAAGGTTTTAACGAGGCATATTTTTAAGTGATAGACATCCAAGGGGGAGTATTATGAATAATTATTTGTGGATGTCTATTCATCTCCTAATTTGTTGGCCACTTAACTTTAATCATTATGTCTACTCATCTCCCAAAAACTCTTCATCTCCGTGACTTTTCATTTTCCATCATGAGTAAATATAATTTACTCTTTAGGTAATAAACTTTTGCTATTCTAGTTTTGTGCCTATAAATAGGCAATGACATTGTATTGTAAATACACACAAGAATATCAATAAAAAAGTTCTCTACTTGATTCTCTCATTTTATTCTCTCAATTTCATAATATTTGAGTTTATTTCATAACATACATATATATTAGGCTAAAAAGGTTAATTATAGCAAGAATAAATCGTATTTTTTCTTATAATTAAGAATAATTAAAATACTTTATGCAATTTATTTTGTATTTGACGTTAGCCCTGATTAACTTAAAAATATTTTCTTTTAATTTTTTAGAAGATGCCAATTTCGAAAATTTACAACTTAGATTGTAATTAATAAGATTTATAAAGAAAACTCCAAATAGAAGATTTTTATATAAAAATAATAATTTGTTAATTCTTAATCTAAAATGCCAAGGGTAAATTAGATAAAAATGTGACTCTTGGGTTTTCCGATTGAAAATTGATGGAATGAGTATCTGGATTGAAAACTATTTTCATGCGGTTATTGAATATAGAATTCTACTTTATGGGGCTTTTGGATAATTTTCATGACCAATATGTACTAAGTGTGGTTTTTGTCTTATTTGTAGAAGTAGTGTTGTTGTCTATTACTGAAATTCCGATCAAATATGTTAAAATTACTCCATACTTTTACACCATAATATAAGGAACAATGACAACTAATTAATAATTATTGCAATTTTACAAGTTCTATTATTTTTGAGCGACATAATTATTACTGTATCCGTTGTTAAAATTTTCAATCCTAATTTTAAGTCTTTACAATTGTTTCAAAAAATGGCCAAGCATACACATCTGTAATTACTCAAAATCTTTAAATATTTATAATACGTAATTTATGGTAAGTAGTTTATTATGAAATCCAAAAGAATTTATTAAAATAAAAATGTTTCCTAAACACAAGGCATCCAACGGGTAGTCAATGATGCACCATAAATTTTACCAACTAAGAAATTCAAAAATTTCAAAGCCTAATTACTCTAATCCTCATCAAGAACATCTATATATACGCACATATAACATACATCTCCTATATATGCCCCCTCCGAAAAATAAAAAAAAAATACTCATTCTCCCATAAAAAGAAGAAGGAACAAAAAAGAAACTAGCCAACATGACAAGAAAGAAAGTAACCCTTGCTTACATTACCAATGACTCAGAAAGGAAGGCTTCATTCAAAAAAAGGAAGAAGGGGCTCATCAAGAAGGTGAACGAGTTGAGCACCCTTTGCGACGTGGAGGCGTGCGCCATCATTTACAGCCCGTACGACGAGGAGCCCGAGGTGTGGCCATCGAGGCAGGGTGCAGAGGTGGTATTGGCCCGTTTCATGAATCTGTCGGAGATGGATCAAACAAGAAAGATGGTCAATCAAGAGAGCTTCACCCGCCAGCGAATCAAGAAAGCAGAGGAGCAACTCCACCGCATCCGGAAGGAGAACAAGCACAAAGAGCTCGAAATTTTCATGTACAAATGCATAGCCAGTGTTGCCAGCATGGATGATTTTGACGTACGCGATGCTAAGGAGATGAGATGGGTTGTTAACCAAACCCTCAGAACTATCAACTCCAAGATGGAAGCTCTAAAAATGAAAGGTGATGATCAGCAACATCAGACTGTGAGTGAGGCTGCAGTTGTTCCATCGTTTGCGGGCGTGGTGGCGCCACAGACCGGTGGAGATAACATGGAGAGTTTCCCATGGAACCTCGCGGATAGCCCGATTGTTGCATTTGGAGGTGGGTCGACGAGTACCGGGCATGGTTGGGATGATGTGTTGCCATATCCTTACACCTTCAACCATGTTGATCCTTGTACTTCTGCAGCTCCATCTTAACTAGCCCCAATAGTTGGGATTAAAAAATCAGCTTTAGAATAATTCATATTTTCAAAAAGTAGAACCCAAGATCTATAACATCTTAGGATCCGCTAGTAGAACTATGTTTCACTGGCACTTTGTTCTAACCTTTGAACCCATTTTTCATAATTCACTTGTGTAATTCTAGTTGGTTGTTTTGATTTGATATGCATTCCAACATTTGCACTTCGTCGGTAGAACTATGTTTCATTTGCACTTCTTTCCAACATTTGAACCACATTTTTGTATTTCACTTGTGTAATTCTAGTTGGTTGTTTTGATTTGATATGCAGTTGTTCTTTTAAGACTATTAATTTTATTGTCTTGTCGTTTATTCTTAATTAATTTCTTGGGGTTGTTTTAATTTTAGGTCGGTAATAAATGTTTTTTTAATTTATTATTATTTTTCATATGTTCGTATATGATTTTTTGACAATGACAGAGAATTAGATCGTAATGAAGCACGATGTCTATCATAAATAGTGAATTGTTTTAAACTGTTCCAATTAGTAGTAAATAATTTTAAGAAACTAAACTATATCCGTCATCCAAATTTAGAAAAGTTGTATTGAAGTAAAATAATATCTTCATCTAACTTTGTAATTTTGATGTATAACCACAATCTTATCTTATTTTTTTTCAATGAAATTGTGAAAGTATTTCGACGTTTTGATACATTTGTTTAGAGCATCACTAAGATCATTAGAAGAATTTTATATTTAGAGAACTTATAATCCTTTCATTTTGTGGGTTGGCTTATATAATTACTTTTGGCTAAAACAAGATCTCTGAATCAATATTAGCCAATGTATTTGAGACTTGTTGGCAGTTGTTAATTAAATTGAAATTTGAAAAATTACCAATAATATGATATCATAAACGCTAAGAAGATTTTAACTTTTAAACATTTAATCAATATGTTACCATATGAGTACTCGAGAAATACCATATATGAGAAAATACACACACAAAAAAAGGGGTTAAAATATACTCTGCAGACAATGTATGTATGTAGCATATTTTGGCAAATTAACTAGTGCAATTCTATTAGTCAAATTTGGTTGGATTCATAGTAAATAAAAAAATGTTGAAGCCTAACAAATAGAGAAGAAATGTCACATGTAATATTTAAACAAATTTCTATTGAAATGTTTATTTCGAAAAAATCAACTTGCTTCTTTCCCTTTTAACACTTTCCACGTGCATATATGATATACATACGTATAATAACTAGTACTTTGGTACTTGGTAGAAAGTATCTTTTAATACGACAATATTATCAACTCAACCGTAACAAAGGTAGATTTGAGTTATAAGCAATTAATAAGTGAAACTTAAATGTTTTTTATTAAAATAATGCTTAGGATTTGTTGTTGGAAAGTCCTTATTGTCTACATGTCAAATATTAGCTAGCTAATGTAATGACAAATTCGATCACAAATAATGATCAAGATTTATTGTTATCCGAATATAGAGTACGTATCACGGATAAGTCGTTTTGTGTATAGTCTTAATCGTAATCTCCATCATAATGTGTGTTTGTATATATATATATATATATATATATATATAAATTTATAGTATTTTACATGTGAATCCAAAGAAATTTATTAATTGTTAAATAATATGTTTTCTATTTGCATTAATGAGGTGTTGACTACTTTATCCAGAAAATATGAAAATTGGTCATTTCTCATTTTGCAATCAAGCAAATTGACTATATATATATATATATATATATATATATATATATATTACCATATATTATTAGTGGGAATGGCCATGAACAGTTATATTTGGTCGTCGTATTTTTGGGCCATTTTTTATTTAATTTTTCTCCCCCCAAGCCCTTCAAACGACGTCGTTTCACAAAGTCACGTGTGCTCACCTAATTGTGCTTCTCTTCTGCCCCCAAACCCTTCAAACGACGTCGTTTCACACCGAAAATTAAATTCCCAACTAGAAGTCACGTGTGCTCACCTAATTGTGCTTCTCTTCTGCCCCCAAACCCTTCAAACGACGTCGTTTCACACCGAAAATTAAATTCCCAACTAGAAGTCACGTGTGCTCACCTAATTGTGCTTCTCTCTCTCTCTCCCTGCATGTGCATATTCCTTTCTCTATAAAAGTGACCATCTCTTAGTCCATTCTTATCTTCCAAGAGTTTACCAAGGTTGTGAAAGGAATATTCTCCTTTATTTTCTTGTTTCTCTTCTCCTCTTGCTGTTTTTTGAATTTTTTTTTGCTTTTTTTGGTTGATAGATATTCGTCTAATTTCCAAAAGCTTCGAAAGGTTCTGCAGCAAGGGATCTTTTTTCTTCCAAGGGTTGTAAAGGTTTGTTACTTTCTTTTTATTTTTTTATCTCTCTTTATGCATGCATGGGCTTGGCAAAAAAAAAAAAAACATAAAATGTAACATCAAGCTTTTACGCATCAGAAGCAATTCATACCTCCCAAATTTTCATAGCTGTCTTCACATCTTCCCAACATATAAAATAACAAAATTAAAGAGAAAAGAAAACCATAAATGATTTGCATACGTGATCAGACATCTGGAAATGATATTGCATTATATGCTAATGAATTACTTTTGGCATCTGGAAATGATATTGCATTATATGCTAAGTGGGAATGGCCATGAACAGTTATATTTGGTCGTCATATTTTTGGGCCATTTTTTATTCAATTTTTCTCCCCCCAAGCCCTTCAAACGACGTCGTTGCACACCGAAAATTAAATTCCCAACCAGAAGTCACGTGTGCTCACCTGATTGTGCTTCTCTCTCTCTCTCCCTGCATGTGCATATTCCTTTCTCTATAAAAGTGATCATCTCTTAGTCCATTCTTATCTTCCAAAAGTTTACCAAGGTTGTGAAAGGAATATTCTCCCTTATTTTCTTGTTTCTTCTCCTCTTGCTGTTTTTTGAATTTTTTTGCTTGTTTTGGTTGATAGATATTCATCTAATTTCCAAAAGCTTCGAAAGGTTCTGCAGCAAGGGATCTTTTTTCTTTCAAGGGTTGTAAAGGTTTGTTACTTTCTTTTTATTTTTTATCTCTCTTTATGCATGCATGGGCTTGGCAAAAAAAAAAACATAAAATGTAACATCAAGCTTTTACGCATCAGAAGCAATTCATATCTCCCAAATTTTCATGGCTGCCTTCACATCTTCCCAACATATAGAATAACAAAATTAAAGAGAAAAGAAAACCATAAATGATTTGCATACGTGATCAGACATCTGGAAATGATATTGCATTATATGCTAATGAGTTACTTTTGTATTGCATTGCTATTCCAACAAGGCCCTTTTTCATGCGAGAAAAAACAATGTAACATCAAACTTTTTCGAATCAGAAGCAATTCGAGTTTGCCGATGAAAAAAATGCTGAATGTTTACTTTGTCATGCGGGGTTCCGAACGTTAGGGAAACTTAAAATAATTTACTTTGTATTGTGATTCTCTAATGACTGGCTACAATCTTGTGGCATTTGACTTTAAATAATTAAGTTATGATTCTACCTTTGCTGGACATGGGAGTTGGCTTTGACCCTACGTTTGCTGGACTGAGGAGTTGGCTTTCACCCTACCTTTGTTGGACTGAGGAGTGGGGACATTTGATTGTATACTTATGCCGGTTTTGACGCGGACACTGTTTTTTATCTTAAAACTTTTTGTTGATGGGATTAAATAAGGAAGCCATTTGTTAATCCATTTCTTTATAGTGCGCGATTGTTTTTTCAATATAGTTCTTGTTTTTTGGTGATTTCTTTTTGCTCTGATTAGTACCGACTAATCCATGCTTTAGGTTGGCACTTGTGTTTCATTCATCTTAGTGCATTGAAAAATAATACAAATAACAAGCTTTTGGTTATTACTAAGTCAGGTTATTAATAAAAATTATCTCTGATATATGCCAATTTTACACACGATTCGCCCCGTTTAGCAAATTGATTTTGATGGTTTCTTTGATAATTTGATCACATGTGATGCTTTGACCTTTTTTTTCTCATATTTTATAGAATAACATAACATTTGGAGGAAAAGAACAAGGATTGAAGGTAAATCACGCATAAAGAGAAAAACTGTCTGCGCAGTGCTAGCGTTTATGGAATAGATTTCTCTACCCATGTCCAAATTACACACTTGGTACACCAAAGGAAACATAAGTGGCAAAGGATTCTATAGCAACTTGAATCAGCTTATTCCGACATTGGTAGAGAAAGTTATACATATTTTACCAAAACTGGATGGAGCAGCAGGGGAATGCCGCGGCGTTCACCACTCAACGCCGCGGCGATGATAAGCAGAATGGAACGCCGCGGCGTTCGAGGCGGCGGACTTGTCTATAAATAGACCATTCAGGTCATTTCTACAAAGAGAGACACTTGAGAGCAGCCAAACACCAAAAGAGAGGAGAGAAACACTTTATAAAGAAGATTGAAAGTCATAACGTCTCCTTGAAGCCCCGGATTCGCAAGACGACGGAGAATTCAACGAGGGATCAAAATCATCACGATTATTCCGGAGTTTTTTTACATCTTTATTTATTAACTTTGTCCAACTCTCTAATATGATTTGTATGATTCAGATCCGTACTTATGACATGAATATGAGCTAAACTTTTTTGATTAAGACCGTGGCTAGGCCGTTTATGTTATTTTCATTGTTCTTGCTTTGGTTTTTATTGGATTAATGTTGGTTTTAGTTATGTATTCAATAGTTGATCTCAATGTTTCATTTGTTTGATCACCAAGTGTTCGATAAAATGCTAGGTTAGAGATCGAGAGATAATAACCTAGGGAAGATATAAATAATGAATACCCTATAGTTAAACCGACTAGAGATAGAATCGGTTTATTTAGGTGGCTTTCCATTCACGTGGGGAATTCCTAGACCTTAAATGCATCTTTGTTAAGACGGGTTTTCATATAGAGATATATAGGAAATCGTTAACTAAGGTAGGGTTTCTATGCCAAGAGATTGGGTAGTACGTATGTTAGGGAATTTCGCCTTGGCTAAATCCATCTAATAATCCATTAGAACTTTAATCACAATCGAAATACATAAATAGTTGAACCATGTGCCTTAATCGCTTCTCTTATATTGTTTCCTCCACTTATTTGGTTCTAAACTATTTTAGTAATTAACTTAAGTAATTAGTTAAAATCAACCTTTTATCGACCGATCTAACTTAGAATTGAGTAATACAGTAGTCTCGGTACTTAGATTATAGTTGTCCCTGCGGATACGATAACCCCGGACTTAAACATCCACTTTACTACTTACGCGACCTAGTTCTCTTGCTAGGATTTTATCGTGTCAAGTTTTTGGCGCCGCTGTCGGGGACAACTATTTTTATCTAATATTGAGATTCTCTTATTCTCTCTGAGCTTAGATTATTTTGTTTTTAATTTGTTTGTCTTTTTTTTGTGCGAGATTGATCTCATTAGTGCATGACACG
This sequence comes from Buddleja alternifolia, assembly GCA_019426215.1. Taxonomy (NCBI): domain Eukaryota; kingdom Viridiplantae; phylum Streptophyta; class Magnoliopsida; order Lamiales; family Scrophulariaceae; genus Buddleja; species Buddleja alternifolia. The sequence goes on along the minus strand of WHWC01000354.1, from coordinate 29,160 downwards.
TACTAGTGGGATTAGACTAGCAGAGTTGGACCCTGAGATTGAATGCACATTTACTCGAGGGGTAAGACTACAAAGGGAGACTCAACCACAGCAAGCCACGATGGAGAATCATCCTATTCAAATAGATCCCGCTATCGTAGCAGAAGCGGTGCATCGGGCACTTGCGAATCTTCGCATCCCTCTAAACCAACAGGAGGCGCCTCCACAACGCCCTTTGAGGGATTACATGAAACCAAACATTCAAGGAGCAGCTGGGCCAATTGTTTTACCACTTATGGAATCCTATGAGCACACCTACCGTCCTGGTTGGATAAATCATCCAAACTCATCATGTCAAAATAACATGATACATCCCGGTTGGATCAATCATCTGAGCTCAACATGTCAAAATAACATGATACATCCTGGTTGGATAAATCATCCAAGCTCAACATGTAGTTACAACAATGCTTCAAGATTGGACCATGTCGGTAGCCTTCCCTCCCAACAACATGATAGTTCCCATCAACAAGAGCCAGTGATGACGTCTACTCTTGAGGACCAGTTGAATACATATTGTGCAAAATCACAAGCTAGCATAAAGGAGATGGAAACTCTTATGAAGGAGATGGAAGCTCGTAGAAAGGACTCCGAAGCTCATAGTAGTGAAGTGGCCATGCTAGTAGATCAAGCAATCCACTTATGGAAGGAGAGAGAGTCATGCACTATAGAGAATAGCACAAAAGAAAGTGAGGCCTCCCTCAATAAAGAAGTTGAACAAGATTTTGATTTAGGACTACAATGTCTACAATCTTTCTCTGAAGAATAACCACTTCCCGAATCCATGTGTATCAAAAGAGAGGCGAAAACAACTGAGCATCCACGAATGAAGAAAGAGATTTTTGAATCCATTTCACGACGTGGCCAAGAAAGAACATTAGAAATCTTCAAGAACCCTATGCCACCTACCACCATATCTCTCGAATTCTTAAGAAACACCATCAATCACCGTAAGGATATAGTGGAGACAGTTCAATTCAAAGTATGCAACCTCAATGATTCGTTCGAAACATACATCATGAAATCAGGTGATACTACGGAAAAAAGTGAGGAGATCAAAGGATATATAAATCATCTGGAGATTCCACCATTGAGGTTGCCAAAGATAAAAATAGGGGAGTTTGAGACAGTTGCATACCAGTTGTATCCATCAATTGATGATCCCCCTGCTCTAGAATTTACACTTTACTCTTTGCATTTCAATTACATATTTATAGAAGAGAATTTATGCTCACTTTTGATTATTCCAGGTTTTGTACTAAAGATTGGAGGGGAGAAGCCATTACGCAATTGGAAAAAGCATAAAAAAGCACATCCCTTCAAAGTTGGCATTACTCCTTACAATCCACCGTGAGCAATGCAAGGAGTCGAGCTATTGACGTTAAACAAGCGCTTCTTAGGAGGCAACCCAAGTTTGTAAGTTTTCCTTTTGTTTTGCTTTCGTTTTTGCTTTATTTAGCTTGTTTCTTATTGTTGTGCTCAAGCATGCACTTTTGGCATGCTTTTCTTTAAGTCTTGATGGTTTGGTTTGTGAGTGCATGACATGTAGTAGCCGAGTTTGATGTGGAAAATTTTTCATTACGGATTTGAGCTTTGAGCGGATTTCACGTGATTAAGGTTTGCTTTTCAGCATCCTTGTTGTAAGTACTCTCTTTTACCCCCGTTTGAGTGCGTATGAGTGAGTCAAGGCAATGTTGGGTTTAAGTGTGGGGGGGTGGTATCTATGTGTCGTGTGATCTTGTTTTTAGCTCAAGTTTGGGGGAACCGTTGCTATTGCATGTATGTCGCTCTAAATTTTTGAGAAAAATCAAGCATAACAATAATTTTTTTTTTTCGGATTTCAACCTTTCAAATTAATGCATTTAGATTGATTAAGTGTGAGACAATTGCATGAATTCTTGATCAATTTGAACATTATTGGACTATACATATCATTTCGTTGCTCGTGGGACCCTAGATAAGATTGGATTGTTCTTAGATGATTCACAATTGCACATGAGTCGAGTGGATAACCATTTTGAAACACTTAAAGACTTTTTCCCGAAAATATTGACCTAGAATTTTTTTACAAGTGTTATGAGTTGAGAAGTTGACTTCATATGCTTAACAATAATGCACATGGGTGAAAAATTGGTATGACTTAAAAAGTCAGGCTTAATATGTACTGGAGGCGAAAAGCAACATGCCTATACACTGTACTGTTATGCTAATTTGAGCTAAGCTCAAGCCAATTAAAGTTGAATTGAAATAAGGACCTAGTTTTGTTTCGTGGCCTTTGGCACTCGAGTCATTAAGCCCGTAGGAGTGTCTCTACACTTAATACCCTAAAGCCATCTGGTTTGGGAGTTATTGGCCTAAAGCTTGTTACAAGGATGTCATAGAAAGCCCAAGGGAACCGAACATTGCACATGGTCTAACCTCTTGTGAATGGAGTCAAAAGTTTCATAAATTGAAAGCCTAAACTAGATAAAGTGATGAAATTTAAATGGCTATGAGGTTTTTCTTCAATTCTTGTACCTTGTGATTAATCGAAAGTTGATAGATATGGGACAAATGTATGAGAATTGGTAAGAATGCCATTCGACTATAATACCTTAGACTTATTATCACTACACCCTTCAGATGATCTTTTCAAATTCAGGTGTAACATGAGCAAGCTCTTGATGTGTATACATGTAATATTGAGCTTTAAAAGATGAATCCATGTCATTGCTTTACTATTGATCATATTGATTTGTGTTGGTTGGTCGGGGTTGAAAATCCTTCGATTTTGTGGGTATATCGTCTGCAAACCCTCACGAGACTATAACTCGTCCTTTGCGGCAACTCAAAGGTTTAAAGGCTTATTGCACGAGCTAAGTGCAATCGTATACTCCACGAAAGCGAGATTAGTTATTAGTTTTCTTTTCGTTTTTCCCTTTTTGATTTTTGGTGGATGTCTATTTCGTATGGTTAATCGCTCGAGGGCGAGCGATTGATAAGTGTGGGGGTGTTGATATATGCCAATTTTACACACGATTCGCCCCGTTTAGCAAATTGATTTTGATGGTTTCTTTGATAATTTGATCACATGTGATGCTTTGACCTTTGTTTTCTCATATTTTATAGAATAACATAACATTTGGAGGAAAAGAACAAGGATTGAAGGTAAATCATGCATAAAGAGAAAAACTGTCTGCGCAGTGCTAGCGTTTATGGAATAGATTTCTCTACCCATGTCCAAATTACACACTTGGTACACCAAAGGAAACATAAGTGGCAAAGGATTCTATAGCAACTTGAATCAGCTTATTCCGACATTGGTAGAGAAAAAAATACATATTTTACCAAAACTGGATGGAGCAACAGGGGAACGCCGCAGCGTTCACCACTCAACGCCGCGGTGATGATAAGCAGAATGGAACGCCGCGGCGTTCAACACCCAACGCCGCGGCATTCGAGGCGGCGGACTTGTCTATAAATAGACCATTCAGGTCATTTCTACAAAGAGAGACACTTGAGAGCAGCCAAACACCAAAAGGGAGGAAAGAAACACTTTGGAAAGAAGATTGAAAGTCATAACGTCTCCTTGAAGCCCCGGATTCACAAGACGACGGAGAATTCAACGAGGGATCAAAATCATCACGATTATTCTGGAGTTTTTTTACATCTTTATTTCTTAACTTTATCCAACTCTCTAATATGATTTGTATGATTCAGATCCGTACTTATGACATGAATATGAGCTAAACTTATTTGATTAAGGCCGTGGCTAGGCCGTTTATGTTATTTTGATTGTTCTTGCTTTGGTTTTTATTGGATTAATGTTGGTTTTAGTTATGTATTCAATAGTTGATCTCAATGCTTCACTTGTTTGATCACCAAGTGTTCGATAAAATGCCTAGGTTAAAGATCGAGAGATAATAACCTAGGGAAGATATAAACATTGAATACCCTATAGTTAAACCGACTAGAGATAGACTCGGTTTCTTTAGATGGCTTTCCATTAACGTGGGGAATTCCTAGACCTTAAATGCATCTTTGTTAAGACGGGTTTTCATATAGAGATATATAGGAAATCGTTAACTAAGGTAGGGTTGCTATGCCAAGAGATTGGGTAGTACGTATGTTAGGGAATTTCTCCTTGGCTAAATCCATCTAATAATCCATTAGAACCTTAATCACAATCGAAATACATAAATGGTTGAACCATGTGCCTTAATCGCTTCTCTTATATTGTTTCCTCCACTTATTTGGTTATAAACTATTTTAGTAATTAACTTAAGTAATTAGTTAAAATCAACCTTTTATCGACTGATCTAACTTAGAATTGAGTAATACAGTAGTTTCGGTACTTAGATTATAGTTGTCCCTGCGGATACGATAACCCCGGACTTAAACATCCACTTTACTACTTACCCGACCAAGTTCTCTTGCTAGGATTTTGTCGTGTTAATCTCTCAGATACTTAAATCTAACAAAAAGATAATCTTATAGCTACGTGAGAATCTCTCGATCGAATGTATTATTTCTCACCCCCTGCGTTCGATTCGCTAAACGGTGGTTCGAGTTATTATCTTCGAATGAAACAATAATACAGTGAAGGAAAGTTTGAAGTCCAGATAAAAATTATCTCTCAGATACTTAAATCTGACATAAAGATAATCTTATACCTACGTGAGAATCTCTCGATCGAATGTATTATTTCTCACCCCCTGCGTTCCATTCGCTAAACGGTGGTTATAGTTATTGTCTTCGAATGAAACAATAATACAGTGAAGGAAAGATTCAAGTCCAGATAAAAATTATCTCTCAGATACTTAAATCTGACAAAAAGATAATCTTATACCTACGTGAGAATCTTTTTTTTTCATACTTTAATGTTTTTGAATTCAAAAGGGACGATTGAAAACTCAAGTCCAGTGCATTAACTATCTATTCGATACTTAAATCTGAATAAACGACAATTTATACCTCCAGAAAAGTTTTCAATTCTGAAAAATTACAAGCAAGCGAATGCCGATACAAGCCTTGAAGGCAAATGTCATCGAGTCTACACTACAGCTACTCCTAAGTTATGCTATGATCTACTCCTACATTACGCTAGAAACTAGTCTTAAGAGAATGAAAATGTAGAAGTCTGATGATCTTGTGGTCTCCTCTTTCTTTCTCCGCGGCTCCTATATATCTTATCTTCGGGAACCGTTTTCAACCCACGTTCCTTGTCTTCGGGAACCGTCTTCAACTGTCCTCAAAGACAAATTCCCAAATTATTTTATAGTGTAAACAAATGCCCCCCTAATATACATGAACGTTTCGAGTTCATGTGTATTAAAAGACACATGTGTATTAAAACACTAAACGGACCAAACGAAGGCCTAAAATGATGGAATTTGAGGTCTATTAGTTACCGTAAAATAGTCCTAGCCATTCGATTGGATTCATCTCGAAAAGAGCTTCGATTTGGTATCTTGTAGGCCCAGTAACTCCAAACGAATCAAAAGTTACGGCTGTTTGAAGTCACACCGCCAATTTTTCGTTTATTTTTCACTTTTCTTCCTTCAAACTTTTCCAGAAATGCATCGGTTTCTTGTTCGAATTCACTTTCCCTTCTCGAAACTTTCATCTTCGAGCATGCTTTACTTCGAGCCTGTAAATTTTTAATTTTGAGCATGATCACCTTTGAACCTGTAGATTTCGAGCACATAGGTTTTCGAACATATGGTGTTTCGAGTATACTCATTTCGAGCAACAGTATTTTGGGTATGCCTCATTTCGAGCACATAATATTTCGAGTGTGCCTTATCTCGAGCGTGCAAGTTTCGTTGGCTCATCCTACTTCCCCTGCATATGGTACTTGAATATTATTCGGGAACATGGGAATTCTGACTTTTCCAAAAAATGCATCGGCTTCCTGTTCCTTGAGGTCGAAACGGTGGGCACTCTCGAAATCGAATCTGGGCCCCTTTTTGAACATTCAATTCAGGGTACTCAAGTTGGAGAAATCATTGAACCCGTGGATGAAACTCTAGAACTCAGGTCCTTCGAATGAAGCTGCAACTCTCGAGGTACCTTTAACAGAGTCAGAATCTCTTGAGGTCGAAACGGTGAACACCCTCGAAATCAAAACTGGGCCCATTTTCGAACCTTCAATTCGAGCATCTCTCAGCCATCTTCTTTGATTTGCCTTTCGAGTAAACAGAGATTGCTGAGAAAATCGCAGAAAAATTCTTTCTTTCATTTTCTCGAGTTACCCCTTCGATTAAGATTCGGTTAATGGAAAATCCCCGAATTCTTGCCCTTCACAACCTATTCCATTTCGTTTCTCGAGCCCTCGAGCACATATCTTGGATTGCGAGGATGCCCAAGATTTGTATCAAATAATCATGGATTTCGAAATACTTTACCGAATGTTTGAAACTGTCCATAAATACCAAATTAAAAACATAATTTGAAACACTAAGATTGACCTATTTGGATTTGTACAAATTTCTTCATAAATCTTTCAGATGAGTCTTCAATTTTCCTGGCATTTACCTATTGTTTCTTCGAAAACCAGGCCTATATATCCTTTCGATGGCCATTTCCACTTGATTTTGTAGAGGATCTTAAATTTGCGGTCCAAAATTTCCTCCTACGTAGTTATTAGGCACGTACTGCCCCCCAGCATAAGGGAACTGCAAATTGTTATTCACAAAAGGGAAATTTTGGTTTGCCTGATAATTGGGCAGACCTTGATTTCCTATGTTAAATGGTGCATTCGAAGATCCTATATATGATTGACTTTGAGGCGCACCCTGCGTCCCATTGTAACATCCTTGAGTATAACCAATATTTGGTTCAGGATTTCCAAGATTAACATTGGGTGGGTATCTAGCGGGCAACTGTTCCGAACCATTCGGTTGTACGGAGACATTTGGCCTTGTTAGCTGAGGAATAAACTGAGTTGTATAGGCATTCACCTGACTCACACGTGGATGCCCCCCAACATTTTTTTGATTCGAGTAGTGCTGCTCCTCGAGTGGAACTTGACTCGAAGGAAGAGGAACTTGATTCGAGCACTGGCCAGTCTCGAATCTTTTCTCTCGAGTTCGCGCATCTCGAGGATACCCGAGGGGAACTTCATTAGGGCTAACTGTCCTGGTTCGAACCCTAGGTTCTATTGATATTAATTGAGATACTTTTTCTACTAGAGTGTTATGCCTGCTAATTAGGGGTTCGAATGCTAATGCTACCTGGGTATTTATCATATTCGAAAAGACATCACATGTTTGATTAAAGATTTCTCCTAATTCTGTGATTACTCGAGTAACCTCCCGAGCCAGTCCATCTCGAGCGTTCACTGCATTGTCTTGCACAATTGCAGTGAATATTCGGGCCGACTATTGCGCTAACGCTCGGTACTGATCATCGAATTCTCTTCTTTGATCTTCGCGAGCACCCGCTAGGGTCTGTTTCATAACTCGGACAAATTGTTCGTACATTTTGTCCGCTCTGACTTTATGTTTCGTAACTGGTTGAGTATCACAGTCGTCAACCAAATCGTCTCTGAGTGAATCCTCAAACATTATACAAGAATTTTATTTCTAAAAATTCTAAAATGTCAGTTTTCAAAACCGACTCCCACTGTGGTCGCCAAAACTTGTTTCGTTAAAAAAAAACAAACTAGATTAGGGTGGATCCAACTGCGTGTTCCGAGCCCCGCGATAATTCTCCACTTAGAAGTATCTCTCAACCCCCGCGTTCGAGTTCGATACGCTAAACGGTGGTTTAGACTTTAACACTTCGGCGAGTTGTTTAAAATGGTTATTCGGACCGCAATCGATGAAAATATTTATCGTCTTCGAATGAAACAATAATAAGTACAGTGAAGGAAAAATTCAAGTCCAGATAAAAATTATCTCTCAGATACTTAAATCTGACAAAAAGATAATCTTATACCTACGTGAGAATCTTTCTTTTTCATACTTTAATGTTTTTGAATTCAAAAGGGACGATTGAAAACTCAAGTCCAGTGCATAAACTATCTATTCGATACTTAAATCTGAATAAACGACAATTTATACCTCCATGAAAGTTTTCAATTCTGAAAAATTACAAGCAAGCGAATGCCGATACAAGCCTTGAAGGCAAATGTCATCGAGTCTACACTACAGCTACTCCTAAGTTATGCTATGATCTACTCCTACATTACGCTATAAACTATTCCTAAGAGAACGAAAATGTAGAAGTCTGATGATCTTGTGGTCTCTTCTTCGATATATATATATAACATGATTATAGTTGGCAGGTCTTATTGAAGTCAGACCGGTTGTCGTGGCATATATATTGTATGCCTATATTTATGGCAAGTCGTGTCAAGACAATATGGTTGGTGAGTACAGTATGCATGTAATATAGTATATGTATATTTATAGATGTATATATGTATGTATATATATATATATCTTTATATATTCAAGCCTATATTTATGGCAAGTCGTGTCAAATGAATATGGTTGGTGTGCATGTTATATAGCATACATAACCTATATTTATGGCAAATCTTGTTAAATGAATACGGTTGGTGGGGTACATCTAATAAATATAGATGTTATGTATATATTATATATATATATATAGGGATATCTCTCTCTTGTTTATTATATCTATGACAAGTCTTATCAAATAATATGGTTGGTGGACCCCCATATTTTTTATTTGTATGTGTAGTTTGTTTAGTGTATCAAAGTTTTATTCATACAAATAATTCGGCGGCCTCTTTTTTTTTACTAAAATCATGTGTGATTTGTATTTTAGCTCACTTATATTCGACAACTACAATAATTCATGTTGCTATTATATTTTCTTGGCTGTGTAATTTATACCTGAGAGAGATAATTTAGTTTAAATATATGAGAGGAAATTTGAAATTGATTAGTCCTTACATTAAATGAATCCAAAGACCTATGTCGGGAAAAATGGTTAGATTACATGGAGATAACTTGCGGTTTTGGCTATAAGGAAAGGAATATCCGCTGCAAGCAATTACATCCAAGAACATTTGCATAATGGTTGTTTTCCACTTCATCATATATATATATATATATATATATAAATATAATCCCTAAAACAAATCTCCAAAAAGTGTAGATCTGTGCGTGGGTACCGAAGATGAAGGGAAAAAAAATTAAATTATTTCATTAAAATTTAAGAAAAATAAAATTATTGACCATATTGCACACTCCTATTTCTTACTATATAAATACAATCCCTAAAACAAATCTTAAAAAAAGGATAGTTTCAGTGAATATTCCTTACTATATATATATATATTTTTTCATATTGATATTTGTGTTTCTTTAATTAGTGATTCCATGATTTATGCTTCAATATAAATGTAATATATATATATATATGTGTATATATACAATCCCTGATCAACACAGGTGGAATACAATGCAAACACCGTAATATAGCTAGAAAAATAAACCATGCCTTCAACTAAAACATAACTAGGTTATAATAAGGGGAACTTCCTAAACAGACACAACCAACAAACAAAAGGAGAGGGTCCCAAACTTCATACTGCTTCAAAAGGTCCTAAACTTCTTACTACTTCAACCTAATAACAAAACACAAGGAATCCATCTACGCATGGTGGCAACATGGTCTTTTTTCAACACGGTTCATGATAAAGCTCATAAGGAGAGGGGAGTTTTCGAGACAAGCAATGGAGGTCATCTTGTGCTTTCAAATGCCGAAAAGGCCTTGAAATTCTTCACTCGGGTTTTGGAAAGCTCTGCCCACGTACCCCATGGAAACAAATGCTTCTTGAAAGGTAGAGTAGGGGGCTCCCGGGTCTTGACTGATGAAGAGATCAGGATCATAACCTGTAACAACATGTTGACAGTGCTTTAGAAATCCCCTAATGAGTGATGGATTGCACGTAAGAACAACAACCTTCATGTATGCTTCGTGAGGGTTTGCCCCTTTTTACGAACGTCGACATGCACGCCATGCATGCTACACGGTGATTCTGGTTTTGTCGCCGGTACCAACTTCACCGTGGTGGCTTCAACCTTTTGACCAACAAGGAACATGGTGAACTGGAAAGTTCTGGGGATGAAACATAGAGATGCTCTTTCACCCTCGAGGAACACACTATTTGGCTCAACCACTGTGCCACATGAAATTCGGCGTCATGGAAATGAACTAAAGATGTTAGTTATGAACATGGATGTTGACATTAAAATAATGATAATAAATAATAAATATAAATATATATATAGACAGTACACAAATGATTTTGGGGAAGTTTTCGTAGGAAATTAGATGCCACGCTCCAAAAGGCAAATATGCCAAGTTTTGGTTAGAGAAATCCCATTGTTGGGTTTTTGAGTCCATTCACAAGAATAGAAAACAAGAAAAAAAAAACGAAAAGATATATATTGTATAATATTTTTCTTTGTCCTTTGGAAGCTTATAAGAGCTTGGCCCTGTGCAAAATTTAGAAGAACTGCTGTTGTTTGATTAATGTGGTTGCTGATTGATTAATTAAATATGTAAAAAAACAAATAACTTTTATGTTCCGCCCTTACACCGTGAAAAGCCAAGAACTGTTTAAACACCGAAAAAAAATATATATATATATATATAGAAACCATAACATAAACGGTTGTTGATTGTGTGTGTAAAAATGAGTCGGGGTATATAAAAATGGCCCAAATATGTCTAAACATCAAAAAAAAATTAAGGTTATAAAGTGTGTGTATGTGTGTGTATATATATATATATATTACTATATTTTAGGGGTGTCTCTCTGGTTTTAACACCCAAAAAAGGTGGAGGGTAAAAAGAATTTACTTTGACAACTTGCTCTAGCCATATTGGATATTTTTGGTTAAATATTTCTTGATTTACCCAACAAAGGAAAAGTGAATTCTTAATTTGGCTCAAAACAGTATTTATAGAGGGAAATGTAATGATTGCAAATTTTGCCATTAATTGCTTGTTGTAATTTTTTTTTTTTTGGGTAGGTTGTTGTGTATATATGAATCTAATATGGTTGCTGATTGATTAATTACATATGTAAAAAAACAAATAACTTTTATGTTCCGCCCTTACACCGTGAAAAGCCAAGAATTGTTTAAACACCGAAAAAAAAATATATATATAGAAACCATAACATAAACGGCTGTTGATTGTGTGTGTGTGTATATATATATTACTATATTTTAGGGGTGTCTCTCTGGTTTTAACACCCAAAATAGGTGGAGGGTAAAAAGAATTTACTTTGACAACTTGCTCCAGCCATATTGGATATTTTTGGTTAAATATTTCTTGATTTACCTAACAAAGGAAAAGTGAATTCTTAATTTGGCTCAAAAGAGTATTTATAGAGGGAAATGTAATGATTGCAAATTTTGCCATTAATTGCTTGTTGTAATTTTTTTTTGGGTAGGTTGTTGTGTATATATGAATCTAATATATATATATTAAAAAAAAAAGTGAGGTGATCGATATATATATAGAGAGAGACACACATGTATATGTATCCATCTAAAAAATGTAAAATGTAATATATATATATATATATATCTATATATTTTATATTAATATATCAATAGACTTTATTTTAATAGAGAAATATATAATTCAATTATTTTTACTATAAAACTACAATCGTATTTAAGGAAAATAGTTTTATACATGGATAATAGACAATAGTCATAAATTAAACTAAAATCATATATGTTTTAGAAGGTAATATTATTAGTTGTCTTTTGTTTTGTAGGAAGGGCATTTTAGAGAAACAATGAACTTTTGATAAATATTAAGAAAAGCCAAAGGGCACGTCCTTTTTGGTATATATATGTTACTCTAATGATCCTTGTTTGTGTTCAAGATATTAAATTTCGGTATCGGTATCGATATCGGGGTAGTAAATTTATGGAAATTTCGATGAAAATTTCGGGGATATTCAAAATTTCGATATCGATTTTAAAGAAATCATGGATATTTATAGAAATATTTGGAAATTTGCAACGAAATTTTGTGTAACTTTAAATATCATAATTATGCATCTTTTACATAAATAATATTGTATATATAATGTATGTATAGTGAATTTTGTTAAGTAGTATGATTAAAATTTGTGGCGAAAAATATAAAGTAAATATGATTTGAGAATAAAGTAATAATCAAATCTCCTAGGAACTTCATTAAAACAAAGTACCACAATTTTAATACAAATCATCATTTAAAACCACATTGAGTTTGTTGGAGGATCGAAATCACTATCATTGGTCTCTCTTCTCCCTCCACTTTCGTACTGCATGTACAAATTATTAGCCAAATGTTGATAGTATTCATCCCATGACACTGAATGTTGGTAGTACTGCATATAATGATGGTAATATCCTTCTGATGTTGTATTCTGCTAAACCACAACGGGCACAACATATTCGACAGTATTCATCCCATAAATATATTTTTTGAAAAAAATCTAATGTGAATTAGTGAGTACATGACTTATTTGCACAAGAATTGACATAAAGATCACACTCTCCAAAATGAATGCATAGTACACGTAGTAGGGGCAAAAATACAAAATTTTGAATTTTTTAGAGTATGGTCGAGATTTCGGGATATTTCAGAATATTTTGGGATATTTTGGAAATTTCGGGATATTTTGGTGGATATTTGACAAAGTATTTTTTATTAAGAATTCAAGATTTCGGGAAATATCTGAAATATCGGTAAATATCGGGAAATATCGGAAATATCGGGAAATTTCGATAGATATTCTGCAAAATTGGATCGAAGGTGAGATTTCGCTTCGAGACCCCCGGAAATCCGAAACTTCGGTCGAAATTTCGAGGTATCGGAGGATATTTAAGACCATATTTGTGTTAGAGTAATGATCCTTATAAAGACTAGAAAAGAAAAGATCAGTTGCACAAGATATCATTGGATAGTGTACAAAATGCATTAAAGTCCAGCCGAATATTCCTTGATATGCAAACTTAGCAAACACGGCCAAATTTGCATATATATATATATATATATATATAACATGACTATAGTTGGCGGGTCCTATTGAAGTCAGACCGGTTGTCGTGGAATCTAATACTTATGCATATCATATATTTTATGTGTATAATTATTAATTATATATATATATATATATATATATTGTATGCCTATATTTATGGCAAGTCTTGTCAAATGAATATGGTTGGTGTGCATGTTATATAGCATACGTAATCTATATTTATGGCAAATCTTGTTAAATGAATATGCTTGGTGGGGTGCATCTAATACATATGGATGTTATGTATATATTATATTATATATATATATATATATAGGGATATCTCTCTCTTGTTTATTATATCTATGACAAGTCTTATCAAATAATATGGTTGGTGGACCCCCATATTTTTTATTTGTATGTGTAGTCTGTTTAGTGTATCAAAGTTTTATTCATACAAATAATTCGATGGCCTTTTTTTTTTTATTAAAATCTTGTGTGATTTGTATTTTAGCTCACTTATATTCGACAACTACAATAATTCATGTTGCTATTATATTTTCTTGGCTGTGTAATTTATACCTGAGAGAGATAATTTAGTTTAAATATATGAGAGGAAATTTGAAATTGATTAGTCCTTACATTAAATGAATCCAAAGACCTACGTCTGGAAAAATGGTTAGATTACATGGAGATAACTTGCGGTTTTGACTATAAGGAAAGGAATATCCGCTGCAAGCAATCACATCCAAGAACATTTGCATCCATTAATGATTGTTTTCCACTTCATCATATATATATACATATATGTATATATATAAATATAATCCCTAAAACAAATCTCCAAAAAGTGTAGATCTGTGCGTGGGTACCGAAGATGAAGGGAAAAAAAATTAAATTATTTCATTAAAATTTAAAATAAAATGAAATTATTGACCATATTGCACACTCCTATTTCTTACTATATAAATACAATCCCTAAAACAAATCTTAAAAAAAGGATAGTTTCAGTGAATATTCCTTACTATATATATATATATATATATATTTCCATATTGATATTTGTGTTTCTTTAATTAGTGATTCCATGATTTATGCTTCAATATAAATGTAATATATATATATATATATATGTACTAGGGAAAAGCAAGAACCGCCCAGACTTATATTTAAAAAATGAGTAAAAAAAATTGCATGCAAATGGTAAGTATATAATTTTCAATGGCAATATAAAAAGTGATTAAATATCAGTACGTTAAAAAAACAAAATTATTTTGACATCATTATTTTATATAAAATTATTCGTTGATATCCCATTGAAACCCGAATAGATTGTTTTACTTCATACACGTGAAAGTTGATAAAACAACATATATCGCACTCCTTAATATCGCTAATCAAAATCAAATACAAATTTTATAGTTCGATAATGTTTCACATAAATAAGGTTGAACAACAACTTGTTCGGATACACTCGACTCATTTACATCATTATAAATACTATATCAACGTTGATTGGTGGGTCTTAAAGTTAATCATTACAATGACCAATGGTGGGTAATCATTATTGATTTTTCTATAATTTTTATTCGATGGGGGTGTTTAAGAAAATGGTCATTTACTATCATCTCCCTCAAAGGAACAACATGAAATATAGTTTCACAAATAGAAAAATCGGGTTGTAAATTCCAATCACTACTATAATCAGATAATAATCCACTGTTTTGCCCAGTTTCCATCGTAATTTGATGATGAAAATGAAAATAATTTTGGTTTTCCGATAGGGGTGGTCAGTGGTGGCAAAAACATGGGATTATATATATCTATATATATGGAAGAGAAGACGTTTCTGGTTTTACTCAGGCTCCTTGTCCTTTAATGTCAAGAGTCGTGTGACTGTGGTCACTTTAATGTCAAGAGTCTTCGTTTCCTTTAATGTCAAGAGATGTCGTGTCCTTTAATGTCAAGAGTCGTGTTTTTTTTAACTTTAAAAAGATATATGTATCATTAAATAATGTCTAATAATGTGCTTATATTTAATAATAATTCTTTGTACCATAAAGTTGTTTCCTTATCTCGATGAAAGATATTGAGTATATTTTGAAATTCCATATCCTCAATAAAGGTTAACCAAGTTATTTGGTCTCAACAAAGGTGAACGGATCACATGGTATAATATATATACATACATATATATATATATATGACATTAATTTAAATTTAGCACACTAATGTGTACATAGATGATAGGACCACAAATATCCAAATGGAATAAGATAACATATAAAGAAACTACCACATTGTCAATTGGTTCCATCGTTTCATTACATTGTCTTTCTCTTTTATCACTATTTTTTTACCTAATAAGCGAAATATCCCCTTACTTATAATCTAAGAGTAAAAAAGAGAAACATAAGAAGAAGATACAGTAGTTACCTTTTTTTAAATATAGAAAATAAATTTTTATGCAAGTTTGTCCTATTATATAAAAAATATTCAATTTGTAATTTAAAAAATTAAATTTATAAATTCTAAGATATACGTAACAAATTATTTGTACATCAAATAACTTTGATATTTAAATTTAGGAATCCATAATTGAAGTACCAAATATTGAGATTTTTCAAAATAATAAATCTTAGGATGAAAAAAATCGAGTGTAAGAAAATTCATGTGGAGTAAACAAACTCTCATACGAGAGAGAAAATAAATAGAGTATAAACAGTGGATAGTCATAGAAACAACCATGGAACGAGCTACAATTTGTAATAATGGACTTAGTTTTCTTTGTGACAATATAATTTTTCATGTTATGGGAAGGTTATCATGGTATGCATGCATTGTGGAGGAAGGCCAATTGGGTCTTTTAGCAAAATATTTTCAACATTGTTGGTATTCCATCCCTATTCTTTTATTTGATATTAACCTAAAGTTGTTTCCTTATCTCGATGAAAGATCTTGGGCAGATCTTGAAATTCCATATCCTCGATAAAGGTTAATTAAAGTTAGTATAACTAAAATTGGGTCCATTGTTTCATTTCATTGTTTTTTTCTTTTATCACTATTTTTTTGTCTAATAAACTAAATATGCCATTACCAATAATCTAAGAGTAAAAAAGTGAAAAATGTCTAATAATATGGTTATGTTTAATCATAATTCTTTGTGCCATAAAGTTGTTTCCTTATCTCGATGAAAGATATTGGGTAGATATATGAGTTACGGATATGGTCCACTTTTTTATGATGTAGAGTTTTCTTTCAAAACTCTCACATCCTTAAATAAGCAAATACAATTAAAGATAATACTAAATATTAAACTACATCTTCGTTCCTCCTTGCTGTACCTCACTTAATCATTAAAATACCTTTGATAACAACTTAATTATTAAATACAATTAAGGATAATAATGATGTTCTTTTTCCGTCTTGCTGTTCGCCACTTATAATTAAAATATAATTGATATCGACTGAAATGATTAGCATAGTCAGTCTGTTGAGATTAACATATAATTGTTATCCACTTACTGAACCGATTAGCACATTCAAAATCTATTCAATCAACAATTTCAGTTCTGCAAAATGCGTCATACAATGCAAATTGCTCAAGAAACCAAGCAAGGGATCTAATGTGGCGGTGGTCACCCAACACAAATTCTACCCATAATTAAAGTCTGTCTAATCACACCACTAACCCCACTAATCACACCACTATCTCCACTAATCAAACCACTAACTCCACTAAGAATCATAACAAAAGAAGACTTCCCAAACCCTAAACAATCAATTATAAAAAATATTCAATTTATAATTTTAAAAATTAAATGTAGAAATTCTAAGAGTCGTGTGTCTTTTTAACTTTAAAAAGATATATCTATCATTAAGTAATGCCTAATAATGTGCTTATGTTTAATAATAAATTTTTTGTACCCTAAAGTTGTTTCCTTATCTCGATGAAAGATTTTGGATAGATCTTGAAATTCCATATCCTTGATAAAGGTTAATTAAAGTTAGTGAGGATCAAAATTGAACAATATCTTCCTCCACCAAACCCTACAAAGAATTTTCAGAGTATAAATAGGGAATATTTGTTAGGATCATCTTCTACGAAAAAGAGGAGATATAAACAGGGGAGACAGGGCATCATCTTGCACGAGTAGAAACAGAGTATAAACAGGGAATTAAGGGATCATCTTGCACAAGTAGAAACAGAGTATAAACAGGGTTAGTTCATATAAACAACCATGGAACGAGGTACAATTTCTAATAATAAACTTAGTTTCCTTTGTGAGGATATAATTTTTCATGTTATGGGAAGGTTATCAAGGGATGCATGCATTGTGGAGGCTGCCCGATTAGGTCTTTTATCAAAATATTTTCAACATTGTTGGTATTCCATCCCTACTCTTTTATTCGATATTAACCGTTTCGAACAAAGGGGTTATCATGGTTTAGATTTTATTCATTTTGTTAATCGCACTATACTTGAACATAATGAAAGTGTGGTTGAAACTTTGAGCTTTGAGTTACCAATGGGGGCCGAGGCATTGCATTCGATAAGGCAAGAGTGGGTGGCTTTTGGAATAGATCATTCTGTGCGCATACTGAAATTAGTCGGTCGGTTATCCACTTCACTCCCCAACGGTCTGTTTTTCTCACAAACTGTTATTCAGTTAAAATTATATCTACCGAACTACATTGTTAGGTGGGAAGATAGATATAATTTACGAAATTTAAAAAGACTCATATTGAAGTACATTGTGCTGTATGATAACACATTTTCTTTACGACTTGGAGAATGGTGTCCTCAGTTGAATGATTTGCAGTTATTCAATTGTGATTTTAGAGGACTAACAGAATTTCAGGCATATTTGCCTTCTGTAAAAATATTCAAGATGGCATTCAATCGAGCCCAAGGAAACGTGAATATAAAAGTACACTTCCCCAATGTAGATGTCCTTGTTATTTTATTGAAACAAGATGAACAGGGTCCCGGTCATTTACAAGTAATGGGGCCGTTAGCTCGTTCTCTACAGTGGATAGTACACCGTCATGTACAATACATCGGATCAACTTGCTCAACATATCGACTACTTCGAGAGTTTGTAAAAATGACGAAAGAATTGCTGTCCAGCGAACGAGCACGTGTGCCGGTTGATTTTGTTAGGGTATATCTATATATCATTGTTTGAATAAGTGCAAATGCTTTTAAGAAGTTTTTTTGATTTTTTTTAATTGTTTGGTTAGAGGTTGGCGCATGTGGAGTCTCTACATCGCATTATGGCGAGGTATTTTTTGTTAATATGCACTGTCTAGAGATCAGGTCTTCGAAGCTGCTTGACAATCTTGCTGTCACATTGGTGCTCATCAGTAGATGTACAGGCTTGAATAAACTTAAAGTCGATTTGGTGGTAATATTTTAAGTTTTATTGTTTGTGGTTTATTAGTTATTACATGGTTTATTAAACACGTTTTTTGTTTGGTCTTCTAAAATAAAATTGTAATTGACTTAACATGTGTAGGGTGCACCATGGGAAAATGCGGGCATTAGTGTATCCAACTACGTAAAGGACTGGAAGTTGCAAACAATGGGATTGGAGTCATTGAAAGAGGTCACGATATTCAACTTCTCGAGTTCTGATTGCGAGCTAAGCTACATTTTGTACGTGTTGTCGCAAACAACTGAGTTGGATACACTAAATATTTACTGTGTTAATCAATTTTTTGATGATGTAATTGGTGTGTATAAGAGGGCATCAATTAGAGCATATGAAGGTACCGCGTCAAAAAATGTGCAAATTCGTTTCATAAAAGGGGCTTACCCTATAATAAGAGTAGAATGAAAATTGCACAATAATTTTACAGTAGTTCGAAATATCAATTTGATCCAACAATGTACTTAATTTGAATATGAATGTACGAGGTCAAGCAATTTGCACAAGGGCACTTAATTTCACATTCTTTGCCAAGATGTTTCATAACGAAATTTATAAATGAATCAACTCCAAAAAGTTCTCACCCAGTTCATTTTAATTAACAATTAGTAAAACTAACATAAACAAATTCAAAGCAACATCCATAGTGAATAAGACCGCAGCATTCGATAATTGCATTTCAAAGGCCAAAAGCATGAACAAATAATTAACCGAGTATTATTGCAGATGGATACACAACACTATTAATCCAAAGAGTGAGGTGAAAAATAGTAGTTTGGAAAAAAAACCCAAAAAAAAATCCAACTCCATGGCCTAAGGAGTGGTTATTTACGTTGGATTCATTTATAACATCAAGTCCTTTTCCGCTTGGAAGACCGTATGATGGGTACATGTTCATCATCGGAATCAGCTACACAAATCCAGCGAAAGCTATATAAGTGGGTATGTTTTAAGGAAAACAACAGTTACAAGAATATGTGCAATAAAACGTAAGTGCATACCAGGAAGTATTAATTTGCGAGGGCCTTTTTCAACAAGCGGATTGACATCAACGTCTGAATCGCAAGGTATAGGTTCTTCTGTGGGAGCACACATTGTGGTGGACGACAAGCAAGGAGGAACCTTATCCTTGTAAACCAGTTTATCTGAGCAACGTGGAACGTATAAATTAGACAAGGGAAAAAAATCATGAAAGATGTCGTAATCTCAAAGAAGACACAGAGCCAACCACTATCAAACAGCTTCTTTGTAGTTGTAGTGGAAGAAACAAGGTTGAGAGTGTGACTTTGAGTTCCAGCAGGCGTAGAGCTAAGCTTTGCTTCTGCTGCTATCAGGTTATCTGCGTGGGCCACACCTGCACAAATTTATAAACTTAAATAAATATCTGAGGATGTGGAAAATGGTTGATGGATAAAGTTGAGGTAGGAAGATGTATGGTCTTGCCAGTAGGGGTAGTTGATTTCGAACCCTCTAAAGAGTCGTGCAAAGGTGATAACTGAGTGAGCGAAACAGCTTTGCCCTTATCATCTTTACCAGGTCCAAGATCAGGTGTGTCAGTCATTGTCATGTCTTCATTTTCATCGATAATATCTGTGATTATATACTGGTCCTCTTCACCATGCTTTCGCAAGATGTGCTTTTTCCTAACAGTGAAAACGCATGCCTTCTTGTTGAGTTGTTCGTTTGCAAAATGCATGAAACCATTGAGCCCCTGAAAGTTAGTAAATGTCAGCTATGATATGATAGGCAATTTGATAGCTGAAACCAGTCAGAGACCACTCACCATACAATGATCATTCATGCAATCCGCCGCATTACGCCTAAGCAGTTTTTCAGCAATTTCACCAAATGCAAATGCATCAACATCGGCGTCTTTATCATAAAGCATGATTGATACCTTAGCCCTGAAGTTTCTATAGTCAATAACCTATGACAGCCCCAATCATGAACTTAATACACATATGTGATATGTCTGACCTGGGAATTGCAACGTGCAGTTCTTGGCAACGAGAACACTCAAATTCCCACCCTACTTCAGCAGTCGTAGAGGATGGGCATTTGTCGCATGCAACGTAGAAGCATCGTTGCTCCATATCTGTAATTTTTGCATAGGCTTCAACCCGCGTTTTCCCCATCTTTTTTAACGACCACAAGAGATGGACCATATCAATAAATTTAATTAGTAAGCCTCCGGACAGATTCATTTTTAACATAATAAATAAACTAATGCAAGTGTATGATATACCTCTGTCGAATTCAGAAGTGAACTAATATCCATTAACTTAACGGAATTTGCAGAAGTTGATGCACCTGATCTTGAGAGATAACTTCGGTTGACAGCAATTTCGCGCAGAACGTCAACATTTTTTCGTTTCCTACATCTCAGTCACAATCGATCAAACACGCATTCAACGTGCAAATAATGTAAATGCTAGTATGCTGACTTCAAATGAATGATTAAATAGTTTGTACATGAACTTGATGAACAATGACATTACCATGCAGTAAGCTTCGCAGCCTCAGGTATGGGGGGATTAATAATGGCACCAGACGAAGCCGTTGACCCTAAAGAAATTCCTGAAGTGAAAATATATGCACAATATGAACAATACCAATATCATACACATATTAAAATAAACAGCAACGGAGAATATGCACAATATGAACAACGCAAATATCATACACATATTAAAATAAACAGCAGAGGAGCTTTAATATATACCATAATAAGTGTTCACTATAAACCTAGTGAATTTAACGACCGGCATATTATGGGAGTCTACTTTGAGCTTCGTCCCGAAGTCTTCAACCAAATTACTCCAAAGTGTCAGGGCGTATGGTTTTAAACTGATAGACACGAATAGACCATTAAATCTATGATATTTCAATTCAAACTGTAGCATAATTCAAAAGAATGTACAGTTACGGACTCTGAATCGATGACACCCAGGTCCTGAACAGTGATATCCCTCCCACGCGAAAAATAGTGCATTGGGGCATTGTGTCAATAACAACCACGAGAACATCTACAAAAACACCAACTCAGTGGGCAATCAGTCAGCAATGAAAGTAATGGAAGGCATAGTGGTTAAACTGCACATACAGATAAATAATAAGCGAGTAAACAAATGCAAAATCCCCAAAATACATTACCAATTAAAGATTTGCTCCCAACGAGAGATGGTAGTTCTGATAAACGAGTGAAGAGCGATGCATTTTCAGAACTCGTTGTAAAACCATCATCGACCTTCAATATAGCGGTTTTAGAGTTTATAATCCACTGGTATGGATTATCAATGATCCTATATTTTTCTTCAATAGGATTAACGCGCGCCCTAGATATAATATATGTGTTATGAACCAGCAACGTGTTGGCAAGAGTATTAATGTCACGCTGATACAAAGTGGCAACCACCTTTGAGCCCTGAATTGAAACACACGAATGGTTCAAATAACAAGCAAGAGAGAAAAAGCGCACACCGGTTCTATTTTATGATAACGGTTAAAAAATT
This sequence comes from Buddleja alternifolia, assembly GCA_019426215.1. Lineage (NCBI taxonomy): Eukaryota > Viridiplantae > Streptophyta > Magnoliopsida > Lamiales > Scrophulariaceae > Buddleja > Buddleja alternifolia. The sequence goes on along the minus strand of WHWC01000354.1, from coordinate 7,183 downwards.
ACCTTTTCATCTGCTAATATAATTTTTTGGTACTTGGTGGGACTTGTGGTACTTTGGCGGGGCTGCATTTTCTCCTCCACCCGGACTTTCACCTTCCACGTGGGGGTTGAAGGCGTAACGTCAGCAATGAAGACCAAATTGGACTGCATCTGAACATCATAGAAGAAAGTATAACACAAGAAGGCATGAAACATTGTCTAAACTACATGAATACAGCACATACACAGACATCGCAGAAAATCCAAGCACGAAAAATAGAAGTTGCATTGAAAACAACCGTTCCAATCATATTAACTAACACATAAACAACACGTTGACAACAAAAGGTATCGACTGACACACTTAACATCAACAAGACGATAGCTTAAATATCTCAGGGTAAACAATATTTTTGGTACTATGAAGAGGTAAATGAGTATCATCGTGCGAGATTGGGCGTATGAGAATTTTCACGTTAGAGGAGGTGCGGGCCCTTGAGATGGCCACGTATAATTGACCATGGGAAAAAAACAGGTTCCTGCAAATAGATTCCGACATAGTCCAATGTTTGTCCTTGAGCCTTATTAATGGTCATTGCAAAGCACAGCCGCAGTGGAAATTGATGGCGCTTGAAAGGAATGGGACACTTTATCTTATCAGAAGCTTGCAGGGGAATTCTTGGAATGAATACATGCCGACCTTTGTAGTCTCCTATAGCCACTTTAGCTGCAATCAAACGAGGGCCTAGATGGCAAACAATAAGGCGTGTGCCATTGCACAATCCCTCAGATGGGTCCAAATTTCTGAGTAACATCACTGGGCAATTTAGCTTTAGCACAAGATGGTGAGGAGGTAACCCACTAACAGAAACTGAATTTAGGTAATCTCCATATTCACTCTGCTGCCCTGGATCATCAGTTTTATTGAAGCTCATATATTCGACAGGAAGTCCCGGGAATTTATCTATAAGTTGTGCATTAATATCATCAACAATATCATTCTTCGGTGTCAATATGGCACGACTGACAACGAAAAATGGATCAGCGGTGTCAGAGTAAAAAGAAGGGAATACACAGTTGATTAATTGACTTAATGAGTCGGCAGGATTGACAAAAGGAATGCACAGATGTGATGGCAATTGTATTATATCATCGATGACACAAGGATGGGTACCGTCACCGATACTGAGCAAGAGATCAATGAACATAGGATCATCACGGGCACGCATGTTGACATGTAGCCTAAGCTTTCGGATTGAAGGCCATAAAAATGAACTAACAAGACTGGCCCCAACCATATCATCGCGAGAACCTCCCACAATTATAGGGAGTGTCTGCCTAAAATCCCCGCCAAACAGAACAACCTTACCACCGAAAAGTAAATCTGAATCGCAGACATCACGGAGTAATGTATCCAGCGCCTCGACAACACATTTGTTCGCCATTGTCGCCTCATCCCAAACTATCAATTTGGCCACCTTAATCAATCGCCCTAAACTGCTCTGCTTACTAAGCTTTGAATTAGCATTATCATCAAACTCGAGAGGGAATTTAAACCTCGAATGAGCTGTGCGCCCGCCTGGTAACAAAGAGGCAGCTACACCAGATGTGGCAACTGATAAAGCTATGTGATCATGCGACCGCACATATGCAAGAATAGATCTATAGAGAAAAGTCTTCCCTGACCCTCCAGGGCCATCAACAAAGAATGCGCCCCCCACATCACCATCTAAGGCAGAAATAATCAAGTCGAATGCTTCCCTTTGACAAGCATTTAGCATAGATGCTGAAATCAAGTCTTGCGGGGACACGATAATTGACTTCTCCCTAGCTATTTCGGTGCAGAATTTCTGTTCTTCAGTTAGTCGAATGGACTGTTCAGACAAAGAGTAGTCATTTATACTTTTTCCCATTGATTGCAGGATACAATGTATGGATTGTAAAGCCTTTTGTTGAGCTACAGCATCACTGACGTGTGGTTGTTTGCTGAAATCCTGAGAAAGTTGTAGATGGAATGAGTGCCAGAGATGAACTGGATCACCTGGAGCGCAGTAAACTAAAATAGTGGCAAAGAGGCGACGAAGACTGGGAGCCATCTGATGTAAAGAAGCCTCTTCTAAGCAGTCCGAAATATATGAGTCGTTCTCTAATAATCCCAGATGCAGTGCAGCCTCACGAAACGTAGGATATTCAAGACCGTTAACTGTTCGCAGGAATTGAGCCGAAGGTGGACACCGAATATTATTAAGTAAAATACGCTTGAAAAAACGTTCTCCTTCACAAGGATTGACTGTAACCAAGCGACCAACCACCTCTTTTTTGGCACGTACAGACCAAGACCGCGCATAATTGTTCCACACATAATGCTCAGGAAATTCTCTATATAACAGGTTGAGTTGCTGTGCTTTTCTATCAAGAGCATTTGTTCTAAAGAATTCAGTTAGCATTGTTCGCTGAGAGAGAGGATTAGTAATAATGTCAAGCAAGGGAGCCTGTCGACCAAACCTGATTACATGTTGATTTTCCAGATGGACCTGGAGAACAATAACAGGAGGATGCATGTCGCTAAGGGCAAATCCATATATTCTCCAGTGGGCCTCCGGAGCTGCTACCCACCTGCCAGTTTGGAAATTACGAATTTCATCGTCTGCTTGTGCATCAGAATCCCCAACAATGTTATAAGCAACCCTATCATGTCCTTTGTATATATACTTGTACAAATACTTTACAAGCTTTATATCACAACATATCTCCACATTGATGTGGCAGTTGTACTTTGCCAGCAAGTACGGATTGTAGGGAACGACCCACCTATTATCAAGTCTAGATTTTCTGACAACCACAAAATCCCCATTCTCCCTCCTCCTGTACATGGGGTAAGAGTTCGAACCAATATGCGTTGTGGCAATGAATTTTTTAGGGTAGTGGTTCTTGCAATTGCCATCGCGCATGCAAACATTCGTTGGGTTCAAATCCCCGCACGGCCCATGCAGCATGTGTTTTATAACGTAGGACCGAAGGAATGGATGTGAGGACGCACTGGGCAACTCTGCTGATATTATGCCATCGTATATATCTGCCGTCAAGATTTGTGTGAAGGATTTAAAATCACAAGCCAGTGTACGTGGGGCAATCCACGCTTTTGAAATTCTACTACATAGACATACGCAGCCACGGACCCGAACACTTTCTTCTAACAATATCATTCTTCATTTCATCCAACTTTGCCTTGAATACCCTTGCAAGAAGATCAGGTCGGTCTTCGGCACGTTCATGCTTCAAGAGCGATCTGCAATCTCTGGCCACGCTGGATTGCATGTCATTGTAAGGAAGATATCAGGCTTGCCAAATTTTTGGACCAAAGCCATAGCATTGACATAGCGCCGTCGCATATCCCGAGGACCCCAATGAAAGAGGAAGGCAAGACAAAACGTCGACCAACTGCGTTAGGGTTATTCTGACCATCCACTGACATACTACTACGACGCTCTGGTAGTATCTGTGCGCATACAAGTTGTCGCTGCTCTGACCTTAATAATCCAAGCGCTGAGTCTCCAATTTAATATACATGTCAATTACAAACTGCTGGCATAATCTTCCAAGTGAAGCAGATAAGATTTATCCCGAGGACGTAACTGAAACAAGTACATAATATTGCGAAGTGACACATAAGATCCCCGCTCACTACCATCTTCTAAAACTGAAAAAATGACAGAAGAACAAGAATCAGGCTAGCTTTCGTGGTCAGGAAATAATTCACAAAGTAAAAAAAAAAACAATGATGCAGAAGAATATTTCAAGATGGGGAAACACCTGGAGTTAGTACTTGGTAGGTTACTATTTTGGTGGAGTCAAAATAATACTTGTTAGTTTACAAAACTGAACAAAATAAAAAATGAAAGGGGGATAATACAATCAATACTAAAAAAACGTAAATACCTTGATTTTATACTCACGTGGAGCTTTCAATAAGCATATTTGCCATAATTCCCTAGATAGCTTTTTTTTAGAACAGCTTTTCCCAAGGGAATTTATGAAAAAATGAGACAAGCTAAGATTTACGCCATATTTCCCTCAATAAATGAGATAAGCTAAATAAACACCTTTATTTTTCGTCAAATTCATAACGATGATACCTTAATCATTAACAGAAAGAATTATCCACGTCATAATTATCAAACTATTCTTGTAACCATGAAAGTTTTTCCTAAGAAATAAACATATTGTAAAGTAGTCTTGTTGATTTAGATTTTTATGGGTCTTATTATTTTCATATATTGACCTCACCAAAAAAAAAATTAATATATTTATCTGAAAGAAAAGAGATCCAAATTTTAATCAGTACCTTGTGATATGGGTAAAGCATTTCCTGATTGAAACACAACCACCTACTCAACACACTTTAATTTTGTTTAATTTGATCAGTTACTTAATGGAAAACTCCAGGTAAGTGATGTAGAGTGAATAGGTGTGTAAGGTCTAGCATGTTTTACTCTATTATTAACTATATTGCAATGCAATAACTTACTTGATAAACCTTATTAAATGCCGATGCAAAGAAATGCCAAGTAAGTTTCATGGTATGGTATCATGCATATTCTGTGATACATAACTTATTGATTAGAAGTAGCAGAGTGAAGGTATAATTTAGCTGGTAATTGACTGGGCATATCATACATTTCAATTGATGCTTATTCTTCTACATATCCACATAAAATTACATCACATGTATACGCAAATCTTAAGATTATTCTCTATACAACTATTTATTAAAGTTGAGTAGCCTAAAATCATATTGTAAATCATTGAAAGTTTGTCTATAACCATTCGTTTTATTCTTTAAATTGGTTGGGAACTGATTGATAGAAAATTGGCAGCCATATTTTTCTTAAAGAATATTGGAAGCCAAGTGTACGAAGACAGTCCAATGAATGGATTACTTGGGAAATTAAAAAGCCCTTTACAAAATGTCTTTATACCATAAATAGTTTAAAGGCAATTAGGAACTTCTTTAGTGATTTTCTAATTACAGTGTTACCACAAATGAGTAGTAGATTTTGAAAAACTGCAAGGAAATTGCATTGCTCATCGAAAGCAATAACCGACCATTTTCACATTTCATTACATCTTTAAAAAACTCAAAAGCATGAAATCCCATGAAGGGGAAAAAGATTGAAAGCAAGAAACATGTACGAGCAGTTTGGTACTCATGTGGTCAAAACATATTAGGTGACAATAATATTTTTGCGCAAGCCAATCTAGGGAGGTCTAAAAAACAATGTACAAAATGCAATGCAGAACATCGCAAAAGACACCATACCATCAGCTTCATTTGCAATAGAACTGCAGCCATTCAGCAAGATTTGGAGAGATCAATGACGCAGACTCTCCAACCAATGATGGCCAGTGTCAACTACAGGATGTTGAGTGTGTTGTTTCCTATGCTTGAGATCCGGAGTGCCATCCAGGTTCGCCTCTTGGGAACACAATGGATATTGGAGGGGGTCCTAACAGCCGTAATAATATTTAATTGTATTGGCTTGTATCTTCATTGACATAAACAAACCGTATGTCCCGGTGATGGTCTCGTTGGTGGATCACCTCCTTCCATATTGCGCCAACTTGAGAACGGAAGGCAAGTTGAAAGTGTGCTGATCCAGGGCAGGTGTACTACGCACACAATGGTATAATGCCCCAAAGGAGTATAGTGGCGGAGTTCTGAAAAAGCGACATAAGGATTGTCCCTGAGCATATGCACAAGGCTAGCAACCAAGTCAGGATTAAATGAAAGCTACGCTGACCGGTGGTACGCACCAGCCCATCAAACTCATGAAAATACAAATCAAATTTGAAGCACCGGTGCATACCCCTCAGGCTGCGATATAGTGATACACCATGCCTTGACCAACCAGCGTGTAGATGCCCTTGTTTGACCAGCAATAATTTTTATCAGCCTTCATACCAATGGACGTGAATTGCGATAATTGTTGTAAGACCTTATGTGCCGCCTAAATTCAACGAAATCTCGACTCCCCAATAAGAAGGTCGTCAACCCGGCAAACATTTCACGCGGGGCCAAGGAAACCTGACCCTCCCCACAACAAAACCAGGAGGTCGCGATAAAATCGCAACATTACAATAGACACAAGAGCTACATCCGGAAGTATCCACGGCTCAAGGGGCAGATCGTCTATAAGGCTCATATTTCTCCTCCTTTTTCGGGTGGAGGGAACGGGTCTGGAGAACAAAAACAGGAAACCATAAGACAAGACGAAACAAAAGAAAACCCATAGTCAAAGAACAGTTACAACACGAAACAGGGTACCACCAGTGAATGATCCTCCGCACGAGAAGCCACCCTGATTCCACATGCTGTTCAGTAAAGCGTGTAGTGGTTTCGGGTCTAACACTGACGGAGCAACTTACTAAGTCATCACTTAACACTTGCTAGCAGCTAAAATGCCTTTCTCTTGGCTCTCTCCGAACTAACCTTCGCCCTAACAAAGATGCTTGATGTTGCTCTGTGGACCGTGCTGCATATCTCTGACGGCGAACTCGATTCTTCATCTCGATCCATGCACACAACAATCTCTAAACACTTTGGTGCGATAATCCAAATAGGTAATATACCGCAAAATGACGCATGACAACAAAAAAATCCCCGCATGAATACCAGTTACAAACAGGAACACATAGGCAAGCCAAAACCAAACAAGCACCACCCAACCTAACCAGTTAAGACACCCCAAAGGCATGACCACGTTCGATCATAGCAAAAGTATCAGGGAGAAATAGGAAAAATCTTCGAGTTTTCATTTTTTAAATAAGGACAACATGATTGTTTTTTATATTCCTTAAACCTGACCCGACAAATCAGGGTTGATAGTTTTTAATCATGGCGACACGGACCCTATATAAGACTTCAATAAAAGGAAGAAAAATGTCACAACTTGTGACAATTTGAAATTGAACAAAACCTCTCGCATGACAGTGAAGTCTTACTTAGAATTTAGATCATAGAGATAAGTATTTTATGCTCTCAATACAAAAATTTTGAAAGATTTAGGTCCAGCGTAGAAAGTTTTCAGAATCACCACATAGCAAGAACTCGCACTCCTCGCATTTCAATAAGTCACAACAATGGCATCAAAAATGATAATAAGATATTATCCACCGCCTTGTAAGCCAGCCCGAAGCTGGTCTCA